>JAAWXA010000047.1:3448412-3491378 GCA_038090715.1 Florisuga fusca | reverse complement strand
GGGGCGCGCGGCCGCCGGACCTGGGCCACGGAGCCGGACGGGCAGGACCGAACCGAACCGAACCGAACCCCTGGGGCAGCGCCCGGTGCGGCCCGGAGACCCCCGGCAGGAACCCCCCCGGCAGGAGCCCACAGTGGGGATCCAACCCCCGGCAGGACTGCAGAACCCCTCACAGCTGGCACAGAAACTGCCAACCGCAGGGAACTTCATTCGACACTGCCGTCACCTCTCTGAAGCTGAATCGCCTTTGTGATGGTTCCAGTTCCTCTGCCCAGTCCTCTTACCCTGAGGCTGAACTTCCACTGCCAATCTTTGTCGGGACCGCATGTCCTGGCAGTGCCCGGGAGGCTCCAGCGGTGCCCGCGGGCCCTGGGGCTGCGCTGAACCCCCGCAGCGGCATCGCGGGTGTGTGCAGGTACCGGGGTGACTGCATAACGCACAGACTGCGCCCCATAGGAGGAAGCGAAGCAGGCGGGATCTGCAGAGTCCAAAGAATGTCTGCTGAGTTGTAAAACAGTGAATTTTTGTTTCCACTGTCCCGGTATTCACCTCAGTTTGCACAACAGGGCACATCTGAAGCGTCACCTTTCAACAGGGAGTGTTTTGCAATGGTAAATAGCAGCGTGGTACAGAAGTCACTGAGAAACCTGCTCACAGCAAAGTACTTTCTGCTATGAGGCGTTTTCCAGTTGTTACAGATTCCACTACCTTTAAGGCCCGTTAGCCTGTGACTTGCAGTGGGTATTACCAAAGAAAGCAAGAATGCTTCCAGAGAAGTTAGAAGAACACCAGTCTTACAGCAAAGCTGTGCTTGCTGGGGTAAAACAGTGCAATCTGAACTTGTCTGGGGACACTAACCAAATGCTCCCAACCCATCTGAGGTGTAATGCCTCGGGCATTAATGGAGTTTCAGCAGGCACAGGTTGACAAACCAAGTGAGCTCATTGTGTTTGGTGCTATTTGAGGTACCTCGGGCTGCCTGCCAGCAGGCACAGAGAAAACTGCCAGAGATAAATGTTCTTACACACTTGCAGAATGGAAGCAAGGAGGCTGAAAGCTTTGCAGCTCTTGCGATCTGGACATTAAAAAGGAGGATGTCACATTATTTAAATCCCACCTGCAATATTTTACATGGGAACTGTGACACCCAGGGTGATCTGTGATTTATGAGCTGCTGACAGTAGCATGTGCCAGACATTTGGGAGAATACACTCAAACGTGTAGACAGCATGGACATCTCAAGGAGACGAGGGCAGTTTGGGCTCCAGGACAGCAGTTTATCCATCCCCCTGCTCAGGAGGCTTGTCCACCTTTATCTCACAAAAACACAACTCGGCCTTTTCACTGGCTGCAACTTCCAAATGGAGTGTGGTCCCCACAGTGCTTACACACCTGAAGTGGGGGACAGCCTCAGAAATGCTGGTGCTGCTGGGCTAGCTCTTGCTAACACTAACAGCCAAAGCAAGTCTTGAAGCTGCTGCTCCTTCAGGCACCCCTCTCTGCTGTTGGCAGCAGCACAGGTACAGGTGACCCGGGAGCAGGGTGCTGAGCCCCACACATCAGCTCTGAGGCAACGACCTGTGTCATGTCATCCAGGGAAGCAAAATCTGCTTATCACACTGCCAAAGTTCAAAGGCAATCAAAACAGCAAGAACATGTCAGACTGCTGTTTAATCAGAGCGTGAAGACACACTTTCTCAAAGAGGAGAGAAAGGGAATTGTGATATTCTATTTGGACTCCTCCAAAGTCCTCCTTGTGCCCAACACTTGCAGTCCAACTCTGTGCTATATGCACCTCATCAGTCCTGTCCTTAAAGGAAAGAGACCCCGAGGCAAAATGTTCATGCAACATGTACACCCACAAAACAAGAACAATTCCATCCTCAGCAAGGATGAACTGAGAGCAAGGTGCACCAGTACAGAGCAGACATTTTTATGTGCAGAGTGTGTCACTTTCTGTCTTCGCAGGGGCTGGGCACACAGGAGCTCTGACTGTCTCACAACTATCCCACCTGAGCACAACACTATGAAAGCTTTTGGGAGAGAGAGATAAACCCCAGCACTAATGGTTGACTGTACTGCATTAACTGAAAATAAAAATAGTTCCTAGGAAGGAGCAGTAGGCACAGAATGCCTCCTAACAGAAGCACTCATCTCAAACATGGGGTAACAAATTATTCAGTAAGGTACATTCCTCCAGGAAGCACAAACAGATCACAGATGGGTAGGAGTCATTCACAGCCAGGCACCTGCTATTCTGTGGATAGACATACCCATATAAAACTTGTGTGACCCTAAGATACAATTATAAAATGACAGACTTTTAAATGCATCATAAATTAACTTGTACAGCAGCAAAAGCTGCCATGCAAGCAGATCTTACCAGTGAATTTCACCAAGGTCCAAAAAAGCTTAGAGAATAAACCCAAGTGTTGCTAGACATCTCTGTCAACCTGAGCTGGCTAAAGCCCTGAAGTCTGAATTCCTCATCTGGGAATGGAACATGCATCAGCCCCAGTGGGCTGTAGATCAGTGTCAGTGATACTTCACCCATACAAAGCTGCCATATAAATCTGTGCATTTAATACACACATCACCACAGCTCAGAAATGAGAGGCAATACAAGCAAAACCAGCATTCACACAGCATTGTCCTCCTGTCCTCTCTCTGTCTCTCTTCCCCAAATAATGTCCTTGAGCAATGCAGATATTAAATTGTGATCATTACATGTGATAGGCCTTGAATATCTCATAAATAAACACGTAAGTTTTAAAATAACAGGAGTGTTGGTCTGGGAATTTACTATGTTTTGTCCAAGACTCTACAGTAAATCAGTAGAAGCCAGATTCTCTCTATGCCTCAACTTTCTAGCTGCACATTCAACAATATTTTGTACCTGAAACACTACAAATTCCTTATGCTCATAAACTGAAAGAAACCTCCATGGAAAGAGGCAGTGTGTATAGGCAGAGGTCTGCAATGGAGAACCTGGATTAAAAAAAGTATAATAGATGGTTTGTTGGCTTGATGCAAATATCTGTCAACAGGTTAAAAAACAGGTTACAAACTTGGACAACTGATGAGCCTGCACCTGACCAGTGGTGTACTTGCTTTGCACAAAGACAGCAGTGTTCAGTTATCCTCAAGCCAGGAAAAAAAAAAAAAAAAAGGTGAGAACAACAAGCAAAGCCCTGCAGAAAGAGGGGAAATAATTTCCATCACAAGTGTAATGCAGAGATGCACAGAGCAGACACAAAATGCTTTCAAGCACTTTTCATCTCCTGTGCTGTTTCCTATGGAGCTCACCCTCAAGAGTCAAAACTTCCATAATAATTTAAAAAAGTAACTACTGGGATTGCTCCATGTACGTCTGCTGCAAGGGTGGCTGGTTGCTGCTGGAGCTTTTGGTATGAGTTAACAAGATGAACTAAGAGGACTTGTCAAAGTGCAAGTGCCCCTCAGCTCCCATGGCCCTGGGGCACAGGAGGTGCTGCAGTGCATCCTGATGGGCCCTGCAGATCCCAAGGGATGCAAAGTGGGGATAAAGGCCCCGTCAGGCAGTGAGCTGGGAGGCACACAGTCACACAGAATCACAGCTAAGCGTGGGTTTGAAGTCTGCCTTCTGGATTTAGAGCCTACAAGTAGTACTGGGGTGTTTAAGTCTAGACCTAGAAACAACAGAAGTTACTGATTTGCTGATGCTTTTACCACGTTCATCAATTCAGCCATTTCTCCCCACTTGGGTGTTTCTGATCATCACCCAGTAAAATCCCTGGCTTGAACCTCCTCCCTGGTGGCAGCCGAGTTAGCATCTCTGAGCAGTTCAGCTCTGTCAGTGGTTTTACATCTTTAATAGGATCTGAAATATCTGTAGCAGCCCTGTCAAGTTTTGTAGCCCTGTTCACAGGGATTTGGGAGAGCTGACATGGTCCAAAAGCCTATCCCAGTCTCTGCCTGATAAATGTAATCCCCAGCTCCTCTCTGATTCCTGCTCCTTTTCACCAGCCACTTTCTCTCTCCTGGCTGGGCACTGGGGGAGCAGAGGCAGCTCACGGTGGGGTAATTCCAGACTGACACAACCAGCCCTTTGTTCTGCTGCTATTGTCCATGTACCTGGCTTTGTCACTCAGAGGATCTCTTCTGTCTGTACTAACATTTCAGAAAGTCTCAGTTCAGCAAATAAACCTTGCCTAGCTGAAGAAGGATGGCTGTGTTGGTTATTCCTAGCAGCATAATTCCTATCTGGTTACACTGCTCTGTACAAGCTGTATGATTAATACATTTCTTGTCTTTCCATGATTAGTATTTAAGCAGTAGCAACAGCATGCAGGGGTTTTTACAGCCTTACCTAGAAAAGACTGTCCCCATTCTTCCCTTTTTAATGTTAATAATGTAGTTAGAGTCTCAGTAGATCTGTCATAAAAACATTATCAAAGCAACCAAGATAAGTGCAGAATTATTTGCCGCTTGGAAAATCCAAGCACATCACAGAAAGCTGTAATAACACAAAATAACTTTGATAAAAGTTTTAAAGAAAGCTTTTTTTTTTTTTTTTTTACAGCCCCAGCAGTAATTACAGCTCATATTGAAATAAACCTCTTACAGTGAGTTTAAGTTAATTTGTATGTTAGTGCAAGAAACCAAGTAACTCATTTGGACAGAACAGACCATGTCAACAGGGGCACCCAGGTGTCACTGCTCTAGGTGAAGAACTTTGCAAAAAATATAACTGGGGTCCAGAGGAGATCTGCAGAGGTTTCTGGCTCCTCTGTTCTGCTTCTCAGCCAAAGGCAGGAGCTGTGGAAAAGGAACTCCAAGGAATTACCCCAGCAAAGCTGACCCAGAGCAGCAGTGTGCTCAGCCCCACGAGACCCCCACGAGGGGACAGGGGCTCCCAACACCCCTGGGGGATGGGGGGACCCAGCTCCTGAGCAGGTGCTGCTGCAGCACCCAGGGACCTCCTGGTCCTGGTCCCCATCACCCAGCTGCCCCCCAGCCTCTGAGTGGGCTGTGAGCCACTGCTGCTGCTGCTCACAGACCTCCCTCTGCTCGAGAAATAAAGGTCTCCTTATTTTCCATGGCTGCCATGGCAATCTTGCTGTCAGATGCAGTGGCTGAGTATCCACTAACGGAGAAATAAATTGCCATCTTTCCATATTCACCATATTCAGTTCCTAGAGCCGGTTTCTCCGTTTCCCCATGGTTTTCAGCATGGTTTAAGGCAGTCAGGGAATCAGAGGACATTTACTGAGGTCTCTGTTCCTCAAAGGGTACTGGTGAGACACTTTTCTGTAAATTCTTCTTCCTTCCTCCCTATTCCCAGTTGTATCAGCCAGACAAAAATACCACCAGCCAGACAAAAATGACATCCATAATTCTGGAAGTCCTGGTCTATTTTAATTATATTTCTAAACTGTTTCTCTAAACACAGTGAGACAGATTTCCTAGATCCCTTTTTTTTCCTGGCAGTGTTTATACAGCAATACAACTCACTGTAGACCAAACCTGATTAGTACTTCTGGGTTTTGTTATCAAGGTAATAGCAAAGGCCTCTTTTGGAGTAAATGGGATATAATAGAAGCTTCATAGGTTTGCTGTTATACTTTACCATTACCATTTAGAGATAGTTTCTTTTGTAGTCATTAATGAATAATGACGATATAATAATCTTCAAAGCTCACCATCCGAGCACCAACCTTTCCTCTGACTTATAATTAAGATGTCAAAACTAATTTCCTCTTAAAAAGCAGAGACTTTTCTTTCTTTTTTCTTGATCTCTTTTACAGACATCAATTCTCAGTTTCCACAGCTCAGCTCAACCTCACTGAGGCTAGTGTGGCAGAGCACACAGTTCTCTGTTTTTGAGTTTCAGTCCTTAAAACCAGCTTCATTAAGCAAGGGAAGAAAAAAAAGAGTGTTGGTAGATGGCCCCTGCAGAATCATTTAGGTTGGAAAAGACTTTTAAGGTAATGGGGTCCAACTGCCAGGGTCTTCTGCTGGTCTCCAGGGTTGGTATGGTGCTTTTCATTTTTAGGTGGATAAAATGAGACTGCACATCAAAGGTGCAAATGGGCTGCACACAGGAGAGGAGAAGGGATCCACGGGCATCAGATGTACTGAAACGCTGCCAAACAGCAATGGATCCCTCCTCCTCTCCCCTCCTGCTGGGACAGCCTGAGTGGCAGAGGTGTGGGTATCCTAGAGCATGCCCTCATCCCATTAAACAATCATGTCCTCTTGCTTCTTCTCATGTATTTCTATTACTGCCGGGTTTCTCAGATGGTAACACACCAGCAGATACATTATTCAGCCTGGCTCTGTCTCCATTACGCTGACATTCTCCAGCACTTAGGAGCAGGGAATTTGGGATTCACTCTGGCAGAGCACAGCCACCCCCAGGGGGGCTGAGCAGGGGCTGCTTGTCCCATTTGTGCTCTGCTGTTGCATTGCAGAGGCTCCACCACCACAACAAATCCCTTTCCCTCTTTTCCCACATGGGCCATGAACACAGCAATTACCTTTGCATCTCACGGGGGGGCCGTGAAGCTTAATTAATTAGTGGGTTTCGGTGCTTTGTGCTCTCAAAATGCAGTGTGTTTAATTCCTTCACACTTCACAGTTAATATCATTATTTAGGTGAGCCAGGGTGGTCTCCCCAAAGCTGGCGTGGTGACGGGTTCCTGGTACAGCAAGGAGAGGCACAGGGGACAGGTTGGTCTTGGGGGGACAAGCACCTGCTGTGGTATCTCTGCAGCTGCAACAGGACCAGCCCGGGCTCCCCATCACCCACCAGTGGCTGGGAGGAGACCCTCCCAGATGGGTCTGGTCCCAGTACCTGCACACACTGTTCCCCACAGCAAAGGGGACACCGGGGTGTGATGTGTGAGGTGGCACAGGGTGGAGGTAGACTCCTGCTTGACACACAGCAGCCTTCATGCTCAGATGCTTATAAACCCCTATCAAGACAAAAATTAAACAGGCCATTAAGCAGCACTCCAGTGGATTAGCATTAGCTTGTCTCACTTACACTGCAGGATTTCAAAATTCCTTTGAAGTTTGCATATTAGAAAATCACTTTCCAAGCCACGTAACTTTAAGCTTTAGATGTTTCCTAACAGTTGTGTGGTTGAGGAACAGCTGACTAATCCTTTAGGATTTAATGAGGTTAACTAACTTGCACGGCTTTGTAGGGGAGCTGTAGCTGGTATTTTGGTAGCAAACATGAAAAACAGTGACAGTGAGTAGTGCTCTGGTTATGGGAGCATGGCATCATTTTGCTAACTTCTGCTGAAGCTTTTTCCTTCAAGTGTAGGTTGAGCTTCTGGCCTTGTTCAGTCCTCACAGCTAATAGTGAACAGCACTATTTGCTTGTAACCCTCACTGGAGTCAACAGGACTACACATTTCTGGTCCCTGGATTAATTTCTGATTGTCTAGCTTGGTCTCTGGCTGCACTGGGAATCCCTCCCACGTGTGGGCAGAGCACGGGCAGCCTTCTGCTGGCAGCTGTGAGCATCTGGAGCAGGCAGCAGAGCACAGACAGACACAGCTCTGCCTCCTCCCTCTGCTGCGGGTGCCCAGAGACCCAGGGATGAACTGAACCTGGTGTTTACAGAACACACCTAACGAGCTGACACATCAGTTCATTAGGATGCCATTAAAGCCATCGGCACATAGGCTACTCAATTATTTTTAGCAAGAACATGTAATTAACTGCAGGTTCACGCCAAATGCTGCCTGGTGCCATGACTCAGGTTCAGAGGGTTGGCTTGCACAGGAGTATGCAGCAGTGGGGTTTTCCCAGAGCACAGCTGCCTGGCTGGGAGAGGGCAGGAGAATGGAAAACAGCAGCCAGAGGTGGCTTGTGCTGCCAGAGACAAACCTGAGTGAGATGAGATGAGATGAGATGAGATATGAGATGAGATGAGATGAGATGAGATGAACCAAGCCAGAGCATCTTGCCCATCACCTGGCAGATGGCTGATGGGAACAGGGCTGGGGCTGCTCTGCAGAGGCAGTTTTCTCACCATCTCCTCCAATCATGAATTATTTCATGGGAAGATTTCTTCTAATGCCAAGAGCTGAAAATTCAAAAATACACATTGCACAAATAAGAATTCCCTACAGAGCAGCAGCCAGGGCGGTGGCTGTTCAGAGGCTGCACATGAAAAGGAGAAATTAAAAAAAAAAAAAAAAGGCAAATCTTTCAGGATTTACTAGGTGCCCAAAGCAGAAGAGCAGCGTGGGTGTGAGCAGTGTAACAGGACCTGAGAGATGAGGCACAGGCACCAGCACCAGCACCAGCACCTCCTTGCCAGCAGCCAGAGCCAGAGCACCCCGGGGTCAGCCAGGATGCTGGTGCTGCTGAGAGATTTACACACCACTAACTCCTGCACTTCCCTGCTGCATAATTCATACCTTTTTAGCAGAAGATAAAAACTTCACCACCGCTAATGTGCAAGTGTCTATTAACATGGAGACTGCCAGACAGGCCTTGGATCTGGAGGGAGCTCTTGAGAAAGAGCCAAAGTCTGTCTATAAGCAGGTTGGGTTTTTTTGGGAAGCTGCTGCCTGGTAGGTAACAGGCTCCAAGAGATTCTCTGGTGGTTGCTGCGCTGCTGGTCCATCTCAGGGGCCCTGAAGAACTTGGAGCATCATAGAAGCAGAAATAAATAAGTAGATAATTTCTTTTATGTGAGGCTGGGTGCTGGATGAGCCGTATTGTTCGTGTTGCTCCTGCACTGAGCAGTAAACCTGAGGAGGAGGTAAGAGTCTCCATTCCCACGAGGAACACAGATAGGATGAAAAACAAGTTTCAAGTCGTGTTCTGTACAGTGTTGTTTATAATGCCTGTAACTATTTTTAAACCAGGGAAACAACGAGTTGCTGGCTGTAGAGAGCCCTTGAGGGGAGAGACATTGTTGTATGTCACCGTCAGGTGAACAGGAGAGGACACTTGGTGCCTGGCAGCTCTTGCAGGGACATTGGTGACACCAACCCACCCCATCCCCAGCAGGAGCCAGCAAGGGTGACACCAACCTTCATGGGGACAATGTCACTGCAAAAACCTTCCCAAGGACAGTGCTGGTGAAAAAAAAAAGCCATTTCTGGGCCTTGAGAAGCACAGCAAAGCCTGCTGTGCCATGCTGGGTTATGCTGCCTGTTCTGCATGGTGCCATCCAGGAGGGAGGCAGGAAGGAGGACATGGAGCAGGAGGGAGGACACGGGGCAGGAGGGAGGACACGGGGCAGGAGGACACGGGGCAGGAGGACACGGGGCAGGAGGGAGGACACGGGGCAGAGCAGCCTCACAAGGGGATGCAGAGTGGGAAATGCTGTGAGCTGCAGGAGGGGCAGCAGTGCCTTCCCACCTCCTGCCCTGCTGCCAGCACACATCAGCTCTGGGATGCTGACAGCACTTCCTTTGAACAGCCTCTGACATGGTAAAGTGAGAAATCAATCCCCAGAGCCAGAATTTCTCTCTCTAATGTCTGAGAGAGACTTGAGGCCACCCAAGCCCTGCTCTGGGCTGTCACCACGGAGGAGCCTGCGGTGTCCCCTGCCAGGGGCACCCTGCCACAGCTGCCATGGCACAGCTCAGCTCCCCCCAGCTTGCCCAGGGACCAGGAACTGCCTGGAACTTGCTCTGTCACCTCCCGGAGGTGTGATGTGTGCTCATCAAATTGAAATGGATAAAAAAACCCCAGAATATCATTAATGCTGTAAATGAGCTGGATCTATAAACACTTCCCTGGCACCACTAGCACACTGTCAATATATTTAAATTATAAGTTAACGACTTTCTCCTGTAAATTGAAATATCTTATTGAAATATACGCTGATTACAAGGCAAATGTCTTTGTTCTAATTACCTTAATTACGGGCTTTTAACGACAAGAAGCGTAGAAATAAAAACAGACATAAATGGCAGCTTCTAACAGTGCTAACTGCACCTGCTGGCACTTCTCCTGCGCTGCCAGGGTAATTAACACATTGATTCCTGCGGGAGGCAAGGTGGGCTGGCTGAGCAATGTGTGCCCATGTGTCTGTCACATGGAGTGGCAGGAGGTCACCAGGCAGGTGGCAGCTTGGACACCCTCGGTTCAGCATCCCCCACCCCTGGGTGCTTGGCTGGGTGAGAGGAGCGAGGGGATGGGTGGGGGGAGCAGTGCTGCAGTCTGCCCATGCCCCCCACCAGCCCCAAAACTCCCCTCCCACCAGCCCTGGCAATGGCCAGGTCAGTGCTGCAGCACAGAGTTAATTAATTTATCATCACTTCGTCCTACCTGGCTGGGGTGCTGGTGTGAAGGCTGCATCCCATGGGAAGGTTTGGCAGGGGGAGAGCCCTGTCTGCTCAGGACAGAGGGTCTGGTGGGGCAGAGGGTCCCTGAGCTGCCACCTCCCATGGCACACATCTCACAGAGGCAGCAGGTCTGGTCCATGGGCTGTGGGACACTTCTGAGCAGAGGGTGATGCTGGGTTCCGCTTCACAGTGGATGGGCAGCAGTTTCCTCTTCTGCAAAGATACACGGAGAAGAATTAATTTCCATTTGCTCTGGTTCAGTGCAAATGCATTCAGCCTTTTGGGCTCCCAGCTCGGCTCCCATTGCCTGTGTCTGACAAACTAATGAATTTCCATTGACTACTTGTCTGCACGGTGTCTGCTACCTTCATTTTATTCTCATTTTAGCTCCTTATCTTTCTTCACACTCTTTTAACTTCAGCCTGTGAATGGTTTCATCCTTTCTAAGTGAGGCTTTATGCCTCTCCCAGGCTTGCTCTTATCTCTGAGAGCACAAATAGTAATCACCCACTTTGTCCTACTGCTGGGTGACACGCAGCCCCCCCAGAGAGATGGAATTGAGCTCTGGAGAATAATACCTCGCTGGCTGGAGGGTGAAAAAGACCCATCAGTGGGACCCAGAAGGGCTGGTGCCAGCAGGCCTTCCTCTCTGCCACATCATCCTCATCAGGAGCAGCCTGAAGGAGTGAGGCTGAGGGCAGAGGGGCTGCTGAGTCCCCCCACAGCATCACTGCCCACCCGGCTGCTGCCAAGCAGAAACAGAGCAGAACCAGGTTTTATTTACTGCCAGGCTTCTGCCAGCATGAGAGATTTGTCTCGCCAGCTGTGCCCTTACCTGCATTGCCTGGGAAGACAAAGTTGTGTCCAGACAACTGAGACAGCACAAATCTAGATTGGATTCCTGGCCTCATGAATGCAGATCATGAGCCTCCTCTTCCAGCATTTGCTGTCCTGGCCCAGCTTAGGTTTATTCTTGACTTCATTTCTTATGCAATTTGCTTGGCTGAAATGCACTTAGCCTAAGAAATGTTGTAAGCTTGCAAAATATTATTTATTTATTATATTAAATACAGATATATTTATATATAATATATATATAAATATATTTATATATAATATATAATTATATTCATTATATTAAATACAGGCTTTCTGAGATATGATGGAGAATTTTCAAGTTCCTTTCACAAATAAAGCCAGGAGTCAGTTTTTATGAGACCCCAGCACTGCCTTCCTGGATCTCTGCAGTACTTTGGGTTGTTGTGCTGTTCAGTTGCCTGACGAGTGTCCTGCTCCTGATGCTCATTTGTTTTGCTTGCCTCCAGAAATGCCCCCTGCAAAGGGTCTCTGTCCTCTGCATGCAGCCTTGCACAGTATTGTGAAGAGAACCAGTCTACTGTAAGAGCAGACTGGCAGCCAGATTTCAGATTGTTTTTCTTTTCTATCTGGACATACGGATGCAGGAAATCTTTGGAGACCTTGAAGAGGCAAAGTGCCTCCCTCTGAATTCATAACTGATGGTGTGTCTAAGAATAGCCTCCAAGGGGAGATGCAAAATGAGTGACACAAGGAATTCAGCACCTTTCCTTATTGTGCAGTGTTCTTGACATCTAAAAAATAAAACACCAAGTGGAATGAAGGAGAGGGGGAATAGCCAGTCATGCTGAGGACATTTGGAGGAGTGTGCTATTATGTAAAGTGAGCCAGGGAAAGGTTAGCAAATACCACTCCTTCCCTGGGGAGCCCTTCCCTTGCAGGAGTCATTAGCGTGCTGGCAGGATAACAGATCCTCTGTGCTAATTCTCTAGGTCATAAGCAAATTAAGACAGAAAAAGCTGATCTGCCATCAGTCTCCATTAGACACAGCTGACCAGCTCACCTGCCTGCTGGGGCTGGGGGTGAGCAGGGAGCTGGCAGGACTGAGCCCAGCCCCACACATCTCCCCCCTGGCCACCACCCACCCCATGCAGCACCCAGGGGACACCGTGGGGACACGGGTGGCCCTTTGGGGTCCTGGTGGGGAGGAGGCACTGGTGAAGCCTCATGCAAGAGCTTCACTGTATGGCTGCTTCTGTGGGAAACATTCTGCTCTCACCTTGGGCTCCACGAGTCACCTGGTGCTCAGCCTGCAGCAAGGCATGGCACGGGCACAACAGAGCCAACTTCAAACAGAGACGTTGCCTGTGAAACCTCCAGGGTCATATTTGCAGTGAGCAAAAACACCCACCCGCCTGCAACACAGCCTTTCAAATTCTGCCTTTAATCTCAGGTCCCAGCAACAACCTTCTCCCCATCCAATTACTTGTCTTACAACTGACATCCCAATATTAAATTCCTAAGAACTAAAGCACTTTGAAAATATAACCTACTTTAAAGCAGACAAGATTTACAGTGGAAGTGTTTACTTTCTAGTCCTTGATGCTATCCAAGTCACTGATGCCTTAAATGAGGTCTCCAAACACGTGCTCAGGTTGGCATCTGCCAGGCACCATTTGCAGGCACCAGCAGCACCATCCAGACCCTTCTGCTTTTCTGGTGTCACCAAAGCAGGTCCTGGCTGAGCCCCTCTGGCTGTGCAGCAGGTGACAGCCCTCTCACCGTGTCCATATGGCTGCTGGTTCTGTCTGACTGACACCATGGGCAGCTGCCCTGTGCCCCCAGTCGAGCCAAGAACTGGACCCCACTCCTCTGGCCTCCCCCTGAGGCTCATTCTTACCCAGCTGTAGCATCCAGGAGCAGCTCAAATGTAAAATGGGAAATGTTTCCAGCAATGCAAGCAGCGAGTTTCCCAGCAGGCAGCATTGCTCCTGGAACATCCTTCTGCTCTGCATCATCCCTGATCATACTGTGTTGCTCTAACCTGAATGGAGAGGCATTAACTTTCACTCCTGAAACAAGGTACAATTAGTTGGGCATAAAAGAACACTGAAGTGATACTAATTACCCTCTAAAAAATGAACAGAATTAAGTCACAGGAGCAGAAAATTGCCTTTGTGGGAAATAGGCATCAGTGTTTATGCAGAACCAGGGTTGGTGGCTGGGTGGGCACCCCGAGGTCCATCGTGGCTTCTCTTCTGCCCTGTTCCCAGCCACACCACAAGCTCCAGGGCTGGCCCAGGCATCCAGTGGGGTCTGGGTCCCACCTGCAATGGCCTTTGGGCACAGGTTTGGCCACGACCACCTTCTTGCTGGGGTGGGTAGAGGAGAGGCAGCTGGGCAGAAGGATGCTGTGCAGCTACAGCCTCACCTCAACCCTCAAAGTGAAGAACTTGCCTTTTAACAACACTGCACAGGCACTTGGACTCTGCCATTTTGTTTATTTCTGGAAACCATCCAGATTTTTAATTAGCTCTTAACTATTCCCATTTAGCAGATTCCAAGGCATCTATTGTACTATTTCCACATCCATCCCACAGGCTCCTCACAGCACTTTGCTGGTCAGCAATTGCTTCCAATAACAGCACGTAATTCATCACCAACAAACTCTCCTCATTGCAGCCTGCTCAGAGACAGGCAGAGCTGCTCAGAGCTCTGTGGCTGGGCTGAGCCCCCATCACCAGCCTCCCGGGGAGAGGCAGATGCTCCAGAGCATCTCACAGACTTGCCACCAAAGCACTGAGCCCAGCCTGCACCAGGGGTGTGTGCTGTGGGTGCTCCCACTGTGCAAAGGGCCCCCAGGTCCCCAGCACGTGTGGGGGTGACAGGACTCACCAACCAAACTGGGATCTGCCCCAGCTCTGCTCACCCACAGCCAGGAGAGAGCCTGTCCTCAGGGCAGCACGCCAGCAGCTCCCCGGCCCGAGACACTTTCTGACTTCAAACCCTTCTGCTCTGCGGCTGTGTGTGCCCAGAGCAACCCAAGGCATCTGCTGGGGTGCTGGGAGCCAAACAGGGCAGCTTCAGGGCTTTGTGTGACCAACACGTGTGGCAGAGAAATGCCAGGAACAGCCCTGGTGACAGCCCCAGCACCAGTGCCTGAGGGACTGCCAAGGCTGAGCAGCCAAGGAGCAGCCACGCTCTCACCCCCTGTGGCAGCACTGGGGCTCAGGGCTGCTCCAGCACTGCCAGGGCTGGGGGGCTCAGGACAGATCTTCCTCCCCAGCACGGCCCATCTGGGACTGGGTTTCTGCAAGGAAAAGTTGGGGGTGGCAGGGCATCTTACCCACTGCAAAACCACGTGCAAGACCTCAAGGAGCTTCAAGTCCATCTGTTCCTTGCAGGCAGTATGTGGTACCAGGAAACTCCTGGGACTTTTAATAGTAGTTAACAATCTGCTCTGCTTGAATTTTGATGGTGAGGGGCTGGGGAAGCTGCCTGCTGGGGGCTGGAGCAAGGCACCCACTGGGATGGCTCTGATGTGGCTGCAAATGCTCCTGAAAGGCTCTCCCAAGGGCTGAAACCTCTGGAGCCTCCTGCTTTCCCTGCTGCTGAGTTCATACATATAAAACCTTTATGTTGCCATCAAAGCTACTCCCAGATTTATGCTTATGGGAAAAGCTCACGGAATATGTTGTGGGAACTGAAGATTTAAAAAGGCAATTTGAAAAGCAGTCCAGGAGGCTTCCAGGTACTGCTGCTCTTGCTCTCCCTGCTGCACAGGCCTTGCTGTATCTGCAGCACAGGCTGTTTGTTCCAGCCCGGGTCTGAATGCTCCCTTCATTTATAAGATGCATTATTTACCAGTCTGACATGCAGCTAATTTAAAAACACAATTTATCAGCAAAAAAGTATTGCTGGCTGTGATGGCTTCCAACAAGTGCAGCAGAGCGTTTTGCTGGGCTTGTGCTGACTCTGCAGATTCCTGCCCAATCCATCACCAAAGGGCCCTGGCCCTGCAGTCCCCGGGGCCTCTGCTCCTGGGCACACCTCGGACTCACAGATAAGCCAAGGAGAAGGAGCCCCAGGCTCTCACAGCATCACAAGTTCTGTGCCAGCAAAGAGCCTGGACCTCACACCCGAATCCTGCGGGCAGGAAAATGAAATGAGGAGCCCAGGGACCCCTCCTGCCCCTGGTCCCAGGCTCTCCAAGGTGCTCCTTCCCACGCCCCAGGGCTGGGGCTGAGCTGCTCCACCAGCCCTGCGGAGCTCGGGAAGCGCCCGGCTCTCTGCTGCTGGAAACTTCTCCCTCCAGCTGAACAAAGCCCGAGGAACCACTCCCGTGCCAAGGAATTTTTAGCAAGCCGTGGGAAGTGTCAGTGGCTTTGTGAAGGTGTGACTGTTCACAGAGCAAAGAGTAACCCGAGCCCATCGGCAGATCAAAACCACCCTGGGAACGGGGGCTCCGAGAGCATCCCTCCTCCCCCTCCAGCCTGTGGGACCAGTTGCCCTCTTGGGCCATTAACCAGCCCCAGCCAGCATTAACCAGCACCACTTCTGGCAAACCTCAGCATGGCCACGACCCTCAGAGCTGTGGGCAGGGGGGGCAGNGTTCAGGGGTGCCAGGGGGATCAGGGGGGGCAGGGGGGTCAGGGTCAGCCGTTGTCACCTCTGTCCCAGGCTCCCGGACATGTGTGCACACACGTGTGCTGCTCCTGGCATGGCTTCCCCTCTGCTGCAGCCAGGAGATGGAACACACTGTAAACACAGATAAATATTTAATGTTTGGAGAGAGGGTTTTTGCACTGACCTCGATTTCTTTCCCCCAGACACCCCCCGGGACCCAAGGGGGTTGTGTGTGGCAGCAACACAACCACAGACACACCAGGACCTCTGGGGCTCGTAGCAGCCCCATCCCACCTCAGCCAGGATGGAGTCTGCCCAGCCTGGTCCTCTCAGGGCTCCTGCTCAGGGGGAGCACCCATCCGTGGTGCCAGGCTGCCACCCTGCCGTGGGGAGCAGGGAGCTGCTGCCCTGGGGGGGTGGGAGCAGCAGCGGGGGAATTGGGGGCAGGATCAGCCCCATCTCCTTCCTGGCTCCAGACTGACCTCTCCAGGCGTGGGGCTGAGCTGCTGCCCTCCTGCTCCCACACGTGGCAGAGCTGTGTCCTCCGAAGGCAGCGCTGCCTTATCAATAATAAAAGGCAATTTCCCCAGACAGAGCTGGAAGAGATTACGCAGCCCCTCGCGCTCCTCTGCCCTTCCAGGATGGGAAGAACTTTAATAAGATGCGATTTGACAGTCGCACAAAACAACAACAGCATTAAGGAAAGAATAATGGCAAAGGCAGCTGTCAAAAACCTCATGTTCTCTAACCAGAAGAAAGAAATCAAAGCTGTCAGGCCTCAGCAGAGGAGTGAAGGGCAGCCCAAAGAGAGGGCAGGGTGGCAGAGGGCAGCCAGGTACCAACACCCACAGGGGGACCTGGCCACTGGGGAGCTGAGAGGACCCAGCACGACACAGCCTGGCAAAGACCCCGGAACCTCTCCAGCCACAATGCCCAGGGAGGGAGCAGCACCATCCTGCTCCAGGCACGGGGCAGGTGAGCTCTGCACAGCCCTGGTCTGCACCATGCACAGCCCACCATGGACCCCCCACCCCGGCATGCTGCAGAGGGGGATGCAGATGGGACAGAAACTTTTGTGTCACTCTGTATGAGAACGAGTCAGAGGACATCTGAGGGTGTTGACAGAGATGAGAGGTACCCAGAGGAGTTGGTTTTCATGACGTTGTTCCAGCTCAGTGACCCTGAGGTCTGTGGCCTAGGAGCTCGTGGCAAGGGTTGAGGTGCAGGGCAGTGGCCCCAGGGCACCCGTGGCAGAGCAGGAACCACTGTGGGAAACCACTGGCACAGCCCCATCCCGGGGAGGGAACCACAGCTGATGCTGCTCCTCCAGGTAACCACAACACGGGGAGGGAAAACACCAGGTAGGAGATTGACATCCCACTAGAATGGACACGAGCCCCTCAGCATCAGATGCAGCGTCCCGAGGATGAACAGCCTGGGGGGAACATGGGTGCCAGCAGAGCTCATCAGATCACGGGGCAGCAGAGGATCCACCAAAAACTCTGGATCTGCTCATGTGGAGCAGCTGAGGGCAGGGAGGGTCTGCACCTGCCTGTGCTGCCCTGGAACCCAGAGCTGCTTAATAAAAACCAGCAAAGGTCTTGATAATGTGTACACCTGGCAAAGCAAACAAACAGGGCTTAATAAAACGTTTATTTTAAAAATATGGTTTTTAATTTAAATGCAAATTGGGTGCTGTGTTATCTGTAGGTCACTTGCACTGACACACTGCTTAATTAGCAGGGATGAGTCTCAGGAAGCAAAGACAGCTAATAGCTGGCTCTTCCCTGGGCATTTGTTTTAAGTTAATTAAAATTTTTTTCAGAAAGGGACCTGTCCTGCTCTGCAGAACAGCTCCTCACTCTGCTCAGCCAGCCCTTACCAAAGCCAAGCATGCTGCCAGGGATGCTCTCAGCAGGCTATTAGCTATTCATTGAGTAGGGCACATTTATTTCTGCAGCCTGAAATCCCCTTTGGCAAGTCACAAATCACAGCCCACTGCTCAATAGATACGCCTGCAACATCCAGCATCAGGCAAAATGGTATCAACAATAAATCTGAGCAAGGATGTGGGAGATTTTTCTTAAATGCTGGCATGAATTACATATATAAGTCTTGGGAAGAGACATTAAACCTAACGTGATATTGAACCTTCCAAGTGGTGAGCGGAGCAGTTACCCCTGTGTTACTTGCAAGTTATACACAAGAGGATCTCATTTAGAGGAAATCTTTCTTGAGCCAAGAGAGATGAGCTGGAACTGAGAGTCATGATCCACGTATCACAGCTCTGGGGACAGAGCCTTAACCCACCCCTCAGCCCAGCTCTGCCTTGTGCCACTACCCACCACAGGGAGACCCCCAGCCCAGGCAGAGGGGAAGGGGCAGCAGCAGAGCAGGGGAAGGGGCAGCAGAGCAGGGGAAGGGGCAGCAGAGCAGGGGAAGGGGCAGCAGAGCAGGGGAAGGGGCAGCAGAGCAGGGGAAGGGGCAGCAGAGCAGGGGAAGGGGCAGGGGCAGCCCTGCTGGATCACCACTCACCATTTAACACGTGTCTCACCATAGAGCAAATCGATGGCATCTCACTGTGAGAAAATGAGATAAACAGCAGCCTTAGCAGTACTCTGTTTCCTTACCCATGGGAACCCCAGTGGGGCTGGCTTGCCTGGATCAGGAAGGCCCAGGGTTAAGGAGAGGTTCCCAGGTTGCCCTGTTCTGCATTTCATCCTGTTCCATCCCAACCATCAGCTTCCAGAACCAACCAGTGCTGCTGCCACTCCTGAGTCTGGAAACCCATAGGAAGGGGCCACAAACTCCTGTGGGAGGGGAGGAGGAGAGAGGAATGTGGCAGGTGGGGAGGAAGGGTGTTTAAGGAAATATCCAGAATTTTAAACCACTGAAGGATCGAAGTAAGGAAGGGATAGGATCTTCTACAAAAACTCAGTCATTATTACCAAAGCCCCACAGTAGATGCAATTGTTTGCTGGTTTTTTTCTCTCTTTGATGACCCAGTTTTTTAATCTCATCAACACCGGTCTTCAGTGTTAATTTTTAAATATGCTTGGGTAACTGAGAACATTAACTATTCATGATCTTATCTTCAAGAGCTGTTGGTTCTCTGACACTGTGCCAGGCTGAGATGTACATAATGAACCAGGCAGAGCTGAACTTACCAGGGAAGGCAACAGCTGGTTTTTCCTGAGCATCTTGTTGAAATGATCACAGGATGGGGTGGGGTTTCACAGCACTCCAGCTCCTGGATAAATCAAGGTTTGCAGGAGAGGCTTGGATTGTTCAGGCCATCCCCCTGCAGTTGTGGCTTGAAAATACAAGACCATGCAAAAAGCAGGCAGCTGCCCAGACACAGCTGTCCAGACAGCAAAGTTTACTGTATTGTTTTTCCTTATAAAAATTAAATATCATAGAATAAAAATTATTTAATCTGCAAACTAACAAAATCACATTGGGTGCTCAATGTATACAGTGTTTTATTGAATGGAGGTATATTACAATAGACAAACATATATTACACATGCTATACAAAATATACATTCTTATGTGGAAAAAATATAAATAGACACTAGGATATAGTGACAGGAACTAGTCTTATGAACCCAAGTTCCTGTACCATGAGTACTTTGGCATTAATTGAAGAAAAAGTGTTTACTGCAAGTAAAATGGCCTCTCTGTGCTGCCTGCACCTCCTGGAGCAAAAGGGAAAGAGAGACTTGATTTGTTTGTTTCTGCAGGTCTGCCTAGGAAGTTTCTGCACAATGCTAAGCACAGAAAGGCATTCACCCCCTTACAACCATCAGATATTTACAACGAACTTATGGACTTTAAAGAGCTACCACTGCTCATGGAGGAATGCACATGTCCAAATCCATAATGACAGCTTTTATAGGCCAGTATCTCACAGAAATCAGCAGAGCTTTAGCTTCTAAATGGCTTTGAGAGATTGCACTTCAGCTTGTTCTGCACAGACAGCATTGATTTTGAGGTCTTGGTCTTCATCTTACCTACCTAAAGAGAAGTCAAATGCCCTAGGAAGTTGTGCCCAAAGGTCTGGACACCAAGGACTGTACTGTGACAGAGCTGTATTAGCTCAACTCCACGAAAAAGAGGGATGAAAGAAAAAGTAACAGCATTTGCCCATGGTGATGGGAGACAGGGCAGCAGCAGGAGTGCTGTGTTCCCAGCAGTGGGAAGCTGGGGCTCTGCACATGCCAAGAAGCTGCCACAGCAGCCAAGGTGAGCACCTGGAGAAGGCAGCAAGCAGCCCAAAAGGATGAGACACTGCTGCTGCTGTAGTTTCATGACCTGACCTTTCTCATTTGAATTTAAACTGACAGTACTGGGTTCCTGCAACAGAGAGAACTTTGGATTGAAAGCACCATGTCTGAAGGGCTGTCTTGAAAGGAAAAGCCTGGAGGAAATAAAACCAGAAAGGAATGAACTGAAGATTCTTCTTTTTGCATGTATGCTATAAAAACATTTTGTATGTCAGAGCCCAGAACAGAGTTCAACACACCTGTGTTTCTCCCTACTTTATCCAAAGGTCAAGGACAATTGGAGCCTCTTCCTACTAGAGCTGCTGGCTATCAAAGCAAACACAGGTGCTTTGGGAGCATGGTGAGAGCCCTTGATAACATTTGCTCGTTTCCATAGGTCTGACTATGGGGAAAAAAATTATTCCCAGCATTTCCTCTCTCATTTACACAAATAATCCAGTCTCAAAATTTTCAGCTGTGCTTTGGCATGACTGCATCTGATACTCCAGCCACACACCCTTCCATCAAGGAATAGATCAGTGAGAAGTCTTGCATACCTCTCTTGGGCTGGTCCAGAAAGGTTCTGTCTTTAGAAAAATACACCATGCAGCTGTTTTCATTTTAGCAGCTATTCTACAGCTTGAAAAATGCAACAAGACTTTCCTTATTAATCCAGTGCTTTTCATCACAATATTCTTTTTTTAGAAGTTCACATAACTGTCAGGCAGGACAAATACATAGAGACCTCTCTGCCACATACACAATATAAAGGCTTTTAAAGAAAAAAGCTCAGATAAACTTCTGAAACAAACCACTCAAAACTCTCATCTTACAGCTATTCCAAGTGGCCAGAAGAAAACATTTGATGTGCTGTTGTTTTTGTTTGCCATCTACAAGAACTTCTGGGGAGCTGGACACTACAGCCCAGAGCAGAGGTTACAGAGCTTTGTTCTGCAGAGTCTGTAGGGCTGGATGAGCTATGGACAGGGTGGGTGCCTGGAGTTCAAGAAATCTGTAACTCTGCTGATGTCATGAAATGGATCAGCTTGCAGTCAGGTCAGCCAGGCTGAATGCACACAGAATTGTACCTAACAACAACATTCACCAATATCACAGTTTCACCATGTACCTAAATTCCAAAATGAAGACAGCTCTAGCTATCCTATCAGAAGCAAGCTTTCAGTCTTACCAAAAAACCCTTGATATGCAGCTGTCATGACTAACAGTATGATACATACTTTGGCATGATAAAAAATATATTTACATTACAGCCAACACTTTTATATGCTTAGTGTATACAAAATATTTATAAATGCAAATTTATTTACAACTAGAGTCCATTATTCATCAGAGAAAACAAGCCTCAATGTTAGACTGGTAACAGATGCCTGCCAAAAGTCTAAGCAACAAGAAGCTGGCCAAGAGTTTTTATGCTTACAATTACTGGGGAATTCCATAAGGAGGCCCTGAACATTTGTTTTCAAGCAGACAATGTGGTGTGAAATAGCTATGCATTCTTGAGAGGTTTTTCAGCACATGCACCAACACAAAGGCTGCTTCCAGCATCACAAAATCCATGTCTGAGTGCTGCTCTTGTTGGTGTCACTAATCATCCACGTGTTGTGCTGCACATTCCCATTTTCCAGTATGCAGAAATCCGAGTAAAAAGGAAATGTGGCACCAGCTCCTAGGGAGTCTGACTGGGTTTGGTCAGCCTGTAGCTGCAGACACACATACAGAAGCATCTTTGGCCTGGGGGTTAGTCCTGAGGTAGTAAATACAAAAAGTCACTGGAGAGGGATTTGCTTTCAAGACTTCATTTTAGTGTCTTACGTGGTTTCACTGTAGTCATGAATGTTCCGTGTCCTGCTAAAATCAAAGCTGTGTTCATGTAACCTGTGGCAAGGCCTGGGTGAAGCAGCTTGCTCAGGGTCACTCTCAGGAACACCCTCACTCCGGAGAGGCCGCGGGGTCTCACGAGCTGACTGCTGATGCAGAAAGTGTGCATGGGAGAGCCCCAGGTCTTTGTTCACTCCCCATAAGGGAAGCTGAAAGGGTTCTGAGGAAGAAAAATCAGAAGATGAACAGGAGTGAGTTCATGCTAAACACTAATTCAGGCAGGTTTGAGTTGTGCAGCTCAGCAGTAACAGTCTTTCTGAGGTTATTTGCTCTGGTTTTGAGAGCATATTTGACTGGATGCTCTCCCATTTCAGCATCTGCTAGTCACCAGAAACAAGACACACAGTTTTCAGTGTGGATTTTTAAAAAGGCTGCCTGGAAGAAAGTCAACATAAACCAAATCAATTTACAAAAATAAAAAAATTGTATCTTCTGGATTTCTTTGAAACTCAGGCCAGCTCAAACAGAAGGGCTATTTGAATGCCCTATGGGAAGCTCCAGCTCTTGGCTAGCAGATGTGCCTGAAGCACACACATGGGATCACATTCCACAAGCTACAAGAGAGGAACAGCAGATCCAGAATATCTTTTTAACATTACCCTCTTCACCTCTTGGGTACTGACTGCTACCTGAGGGCTAGTTCTCAGACAGATGGTTGACAAACAGATGAGGTACTCCCCAAACTGCAGACCCTTCAAGGATTAGCTGTGAAGGGCAGCACGAGGAAGGCCAGAGTTACAGGGAACACAGAGCAGCAAAACAGAAAAGGGACACTCACCATTCACCTGCTGGGAGGAGATTTTATTTTCACTTATTTTATCGTGGTTGGTAAGGAAAACAGACATGTCTCTCTCTGCTAAGAGACTATCAAGGGTACTGGTCTCATGCTGGGTGCGTGCTGTGTACGTTTCCTTAGGCATCTGCACCATGAGATTTGGGAGAGTTTGATCCAGGGGGTCCTCCTCTGAGATGTAGGCATAGGGACAGTAGTCTCGTGTCCTTGAGTAGATGTTTGCATTGTCATAGCAGTCTGAGCAGATCACCAGTGGTGCTGTGCCACCTGACAAACACAATGGAAAAGCAAAATACCCTCAGAGAGGATAAGGATACTTGATTTCCATAGACTCTTCCATGTCTTAGCATGAGAAATGCTCTTGGTTCCCCACCCTCCAAATTCTCCACAGCACTGCCCTTCTGGGGATGACCAGGGAGAGACCATGGACATGACTCAGAGTGACAGTCAAGGACAAAAGGGCTCCCTGGGGGTCCACCCAGGATCCCATCTACACCTGATTGTGCTCTGGTACCCTGCAAGCCCCACACCAGGTGATACAGTGATCACTGAGACAAGCTGCTTCCCAGCTCCTCCCTGAGACTGGAGAACTCTTATTTCTAGACTAGGCCCTAGTGTAAGAGGAAAGGAGGAGGGAATGGATCATGGGACAGATGGAAAATATTACTCTGAAGGATCCCTTGTGAAAGCCAGCCTGCAAGAGAACTGGATGGCTGCTCAGCATTTGGATGGTAAAAACAGCATCTCTATAGACTCAACACAAACATTCTGAAAAGTGTCCAAACAAGGTAGGAAAAAAAGCCAACACCCAGCAAATACCTGCAGCTATGTCTGTAGCAAGTGGACTATATGTTTGGCAGAGGTATTAATTTTATGCCAAGGATAAAAGGCACAGCAAGTTTTCTTCCAAGTCAGTTTTATTTCTACCTCTATTGCTTGGATTCTTGAAATGCCAAAGGAAAGAAACAGCATTAAAATCTACCTTAACATTTAGCCTAGGAATTCTCTAATGGAGTCCCTGCCTTGCTGAACAAATCACAAACCCTGAAGCAAAGAGCCTCTGGAGGAAACTGTACTCATCTGGCACCTGAAGGACAGCACTCATGACATCCACATGCAAAGGCATTCACAGCAGATGTGAGCCTAGATGATGCTGAACCAAAGATTAAACACTGTGGATGGAATGCAGAAGCACCTTTAGAGCAGAATAAAAAGACCTGAAGAGAAACAGGAGATGCCTCAAATTCAGAATGATCAATGGAAATCAACCTGAATTCCTCTCTAGGAAGTCACCTTTGATATTAACATGCAGGACTGCCCTGCATGTGCAACACTGCTGCCAGCTAGAAGGACCAGGACCTGCTCACACACAAGGAACACACTGCTTACCCTCTGTGCCTTTGTGTACATAGCTACCAGCTGGAGGCATCAGCTGCTGGTGGCTTCCTGCCTCTGAGTTGCTGTAGCCTTCCTGGGGCTCTGACAGAGTTCCCTGGGAGGACAGGTAGCTGGGAATGTCTGCAGGAAGGTTCATCTCTTCTGCAAGGCAGAATTAACACTCATGACATTAACAGCCAAGCATACAGATTTCAAGGTATTACCAACACTATTACACACACCAACAAACATGTCATCTGCAACTTCAGCTCACACATGGTTTCCTTTTTGCTGCCTCTGTGATTAAAAATGCACAGAGCTAGCTCACAACTAACAGGGCAAGAAAGGAAACTTACAGACACTATTCCAGGCCCAGAAAACATTTGTAAACAGGGCTCAAGACTTGCTTTTGCCTTTTACCTGTGTTAGTGATGCTGTAATCTTCACTCTTCCTTCTCATGTGGTAGATGACAATCACCCACACCAGGGATGTTCCCACCACGCAGCACACCACAACAATGATGACAATACCTATGGTTGTCCATCCATCCTCCTCGTGGACAATGCCACCCTGGGAAGAGTCACAGTTTGGGGAAGCCAGGACATGTAGGTAGATATGGCCACGCTCAGTGCCCAGCGTGTTGGACATAATGCATGTGTACTTCCCAGCATCCTCCAGTCCAGCATCCACAATGATGAGAAGCTGATTTGCTGCAGCAAAAAAATGTCTTTCTGTGACTGCCAGAGGGCCATCATCTTTGGTCCAGTTGAGGCGTGGGGCAGGGCTGCCCCCAGCTATGCACTGCAGGACAGCAGTTTCACCTCGTGTCACTGTCCTGTCTTCCAGGGGCCTAGCAAAGGAAGGAGTTTCTGTGACATTGGAGGGAAAAAAAAATACTGTAAGATGACTTCATTATACAACACCAGTGTGTAAATCCACAGTGTTTAAAAATCTCATCTTACAACCTGAACCTAAACTTGAGCAATGAAAGACATGATGGAAGAAATCCTGTAAGTACAGCTCTTTGCTGGATCAGAAAACACAGGTACATCAAACACCCCCAAAATTATGCCAGCCACAGTCTGCCTTATGCATTCCAACTCTAAATTTGCACGTGACAGTAATATTAGAAGTCTGTGCCTTCAAATAATACTGCACTCTATAAGGAACCATCCTTCCCCATTGTTCTTCAGCACAGTTTGTGTTACTTGTGACTAAATTTGTTCCAAGACAACACACATGATCTGCCTACTCTACACTTCTGGACTGGGATATGCCCCTTGGTCCTCTCCTGCAAAGCCCAGACTAATGCCACTGGTCAGCACTGCACCTTGGCTCCTAATGCTTCACGAGTGCTGCTCTTTGTGTTTTAACTGCACTCATCAGGAGTTAAGCTTGCTACTCAGGGACAAGCTAAGCCACCAGTGCAGAAGTGGAGGGATCCATATGGCAGCAGAGATCAGCACCCCACTTACCCAACACAGTCAGTGTGGCATTTGCTGACAAACCACCTGCAATGTTCTGTGCCATGCAGCTGTAGATCCCCATGTCCTCTATTTTCACATTTGCAATAAAGAACACATCATCCTCAGGCATGACATGCATCCTCCTCTCTCTTGCAGCAGGGAAGTCTGTGCCACCATCTTTCTGCCAGGAGATCTGAGGAGTGGGGTGGCCCTCAGCAGCACACTCCAGGCGGGCCATGGCCCCGGTGCGGATGGTGAGATCCATGGGGGTTTTCAGGAATGAAGGCAGCTCTGGTCAAAGGAGACACAGCTTCAGTGTTTCCATACCAGGGAAAAAGTAGCAAAAGCTGCACAGCACACAGAATATCTGAAAGTAAATCTAAACCACTTTTATTTTCCCTAATATACAGATGCAGATCCTTCTGAAGAACTGCACAAATTTTCTGTGGTCATTCCTAAGAGCTTTATCCTCCAAGTTAAAATTCAGCATCTACAGTGTTCATTCAGATGATACAAAGGACATTTCTCCTGGGGGGAAAGGCAGGGAAAGAGATGAGCCTTCTTCATAAGCCTTTTCTCACACTTTTTCTGCCCTGGTAATAAGGAAAGGTGAACCTCCATCTCATCACGTGCAACTTGGCATCATCTGTCCTGGACAAGCAAAAGCAACACGAGCACTTCTGCCCTCCAGTATGATGGGAGTCAGAGGGCCCAGAGAGGAGACCACTATCTTATTACTCCCTTCTCTTAAGCCAAAGTAAACAGAATCATTACAGCTAAAACCAAAGGGTTCATAATTGATTTTTCAGAGTTTGTTTCAAATCCCACAAGTTACTTTTAGCTGAATCTTTCCTGGATTGACAAATGCATAGGAAAGGTGCTTAGTTCTAAAGAAACAGCAGAGGGAGCTTTTAGTTTAAGAGACTTTACCTCCATTTAACTAGATTAATAACTGATTGTGTTACAATGAGAGCAAGGAAGGTATCTGTCCCTTCTAGAAAGTGAACAGAAGGCTCTTCACCCACAACACCCCCCCCCCTCTTCTTTCCTGCTTTTTAAAGATACTTGATAATTCTAAATACCAGTGAGACAGTCCTGCAAGACTATTTTGGGTCAGCTATAGTCGAAAATAAACTTAGAGCTATTTAAATACAGCTTTAGGTTAAAAGTGTTTCTCCTTTGTCACCATGATTGCTTACCATTAACAGTCAGCTTGGCTTTGTTGGAATAATTGGAGCCAAAGTGATTGGTGATGATGCACTGATACTTTCCTTCATCAGTGAAATTCACATTGAAAAGATGCAGGACAGTGGTGTACTCGACCACTTCACCACTTTGCTGCTGATACCTGGCAAAATTCTCAACCTCTGCATCATACAACACTTCAGTGTCTTTGCGCCAGGCAGTGGACATGGGGGAATCACTGCTGCTCACAGCACTGCAGGTCAGAGTCACATTCATACCCCTCAGAGCCACTGTGGTCTCAGGATGCATCCTTATCTGTGGTTTAGGGAAGTTATCTGAAAATAAAAGCACCAAGATCACTTTCCTCTCCAACCTGCAATTAATATTGCATGAAAACTCACACAAAAGACAACACAAGCAGAAAAAAAGCTTTGGGGACAGATGTCCTGCTTGTGGTGCACTTATTTAGCTTATTTTCAGCTGGAAATGGATCTGTGAAAGAGGATTAGAATCACACACAGGCACGTAGAGCAAGCACTGAGAACAACCAGCAGAGAAGCATGGTCCTGAGCACCACCCTGCCCTTCAAACAACTGCCTGGAATTTGCTGTATTTAGATCACACACAGAAGTCATGCTCTGCTGAAGAGTTAGGCTGTTTTATGAAGGACTGTGACTCATGTTCAGATAGTTTAAACATCTAGAAGAGCTTTTAAGCTCTACAGATACAAAACACAGCAAGCTGGTAGGTCACTATCTCATCCCACTTGATGAGAGTTCCTACAAATACATGTTACTCCAGCAAAGAAGACCCAGGCAGCATTCAGTGTTGGGCACCACAGCAATGGTATCAGAAGGAAGAATATGGGCATCAGAAAACATGCCAGAGGATTACACACTCCAGCCTTGCCAGTAGGGACAAGAACCAGTAAGGAAGTATCACATAGCCCTCCCAAAGCTAAAGACATTCATAAGCAGAAGAATGGAAGCATAATCAGTTTTTAACAGCAATGTAAATGAAAAGCAATGAGGTCTCCTGGCTGCAATGACTCCCTCAGGTTAGCTTTAGTGATCAAATACAAAAAAAAAAAAAAAAAGAGCAAAGAGTGACAGAACTAAATCCCAAACTCCAGAGCAAACCCAGTGATGCACACAGGTCCACACCTGCCTCCCAGCCAAGACCAAATAGCTCCAGCAGTGCCACAGCCTGATTTCAGAAAAGGTACTTGCATGTGTTTGTGTTACCATGTTTTTGTATCAAAAGTCATTAAAAATACAAACCACAGACAAAATCATCAGGGTCCACAGTGAGAAGGCTTTGTCCTGCCAGCCACTCAGGGTGAGCACAGCTCACATTTACAGCCTCCTGTAGCTGGCTGTCAGTGAGCCACTGGGGCAGCCACTTCAGCTGGCAGTCACAAAGCAGGCTGCTCGTGTTCAGAATTCTGCAGAAACAAGGCAAAACAAAAGTGTGACTGAAGTTTATATAGTTCACATTCCTACACGTGATTTCATGCTATTCAAAGTAGCTCTATATGATATAAAAAATCCAGCCTTTTCCTAGCCCCAAAAATGGGAAGACAAAATGCAATGTTTGTTAGCCCCTTGAAAGATTCCTGATTAATTACTTTGTTTGTTCACTGTCCACATGCCAGCCTGTGCTGAGCTTCCTGAAACATCATATTATACAAAAACTTAACAGTTCAGCACTGCAAGAAAATGTTATTTTCTACTAATGGCAACTAAGGAAACGGAGGTGCAGACTTTATCAAGCCTTAAATCTAAGTATGCTCCTACTGCCTTTGAGCTAGTAATTTACCAGAATTGTTGAAGGATTTTATGATGAAAGCAGACACACTTCAGTCAACTGCAGCCTGTCCTACAATGGCTGAAGGATACCTGACAAGGTAGGACTTGAAAGAGAACTGTAAATTATTGTCATGAACTTACAGCTCCTTCAGGTGAGCCTGAGAAAATGCGTTTTCTTGGATGGACATTACTGCATTGTTGCTCAAGTCTCTGTAAGTTAAGCAAAGAGAATAATGGGTAAGTATATTTTAATATGCTTCAGTTAAATTCTTGGCAATATGACAGAGAATACAAGACTGAAGTTGACAAATAATTAGAAGTTCTACAAAGTAATATACTTACAGATGTTCAAGTCCTTCAAGACCAGAAAATGCTTTTTTGGTAATTGACTTAATCTGGTTTCCTTGCAAGATTCTGAAAGATAAAGCCCCCCAAACCAGTCTGAGCATCCATGAGTTCACAAAAAAGACCCAGAAGTAGTTTTCTATGGTGTTTAACTAAGTTTTTCTGATTCTAGCTGAGCTAAAAGCTCAAGCACTATTTTTTGAGCTTAAAGGCTTAAATTTTCCTAAGAACAGGGTTCTTTTCCATTCTTAACTTAGAGATTTGGGTTAGCTATGTGTCAGAAGACAATTTAAATCAGCTGAATGGAACAGTGCTAAGTAGAACTTGGGAGTGAAGCAATAACTTCCTAATACCAATCTGCCACAATCACGTTAGTTCTGAGACTGAACCCTCACACCAAGCTATTTGTTGTCACTAATGTCTGTGACTGCACAAGATGAAGCTTCCTACAAAGCACTTGGCACTGGATGAAAATGCATAGTCTAAGCTGAAAGGCTATTAACTCAACAATGTTTCATATTTGCTTGAAAATATTTTGCTTGTGTTTTGTTTGTTTGGGTTTGTTTTTGACAAGCAATGCCTTTTTCCCAAACTAAGGAAGCACAAAATGTGACAACCACCACACAGCAGAACTGGGCTCTTCAATAACAAATATGTTCAAATACTTATGCTTAACTTCTTCAAACTAGTGCTGCAAGGTGATCCAGTGTTTCTGAATATGGAACCCAAGCCTGTATCAAGATGTTGTAGCATACATGGGGAAACACACTGAATGTAGCTACAGAAAGGCTTTCTGCCTCATGTCACTGAGTCTCAGGTACTTAATATTTTGCATTTTCCTCTACTCTGCATGCCTGGGAAGTCTTGTCATTTCAATGGTTTGTAATACATACAGTTTATCCAGCCTGCTGAGTCCCACAAATGCTTCATTTGCATCTTCTATGGCCCAGGAGATCTCATTGTTCCGCAAATCCCTGCAGGAGAGGAGCTCTCTTACAAAGAACATCATGACCAGTGCTAGTGGTGGGCTGAGCTAGGGAAGAGAATTCAGTGCTGCAGAGGCCTGCTGGGGTGCTCTGGCACAGTGTCATCTGCACGGTCTCAAATCTTTCATAAAAACCAGCTTATCAGAAGATGAATATTCCATTTCTAAGATGCAGGGGAAAACAGACTTGTTCAAGATCAGGGCTGCAGACAGAACCACAAACAAATTCTCAAGTACAACTACTTGATGTGGTATTTAAGGAAAGACCCAGTCTGACTTGCACTTCTCATGTGATGGGCTATTTACCAGAAGTTGGGAGAGGCTCCTGAAGCAAGCTGGTTCATGTAAGTGAATTAACCAATACACTAGCAACATTAATCTTCCTGAGTAACAGGCTTATAATAGCATTAGCATATTAAGAGATTACACACAGGTTACTGGGTGAGGCTGCCAGGCATGAAGTAGTAGATTTTCAGAATGAAGTTGATATTCTGCTCACAAATCTTGTTACCAGCTAATGGGATTTCTGTTTGACCTCTGCACAGCACTCTGGCCCCTCACACAGAAGAGCAGTCTCAACAGCAGAAGCAATACAGCAAAATGATTCCAGGAGGATTAAATGCTTTTTTAAAAAAAGGCAAAAATAAATTCAGTTGTATTTTTTGGCTGAGTGGCAAAGACTGAGAGAAGTTTCCATCAAAGCCACAGTTTTCATCTGCTTTGATACGACTGTGCACAGAAGTCCCTGTGTTAATAGAGTTAATATACAGTCTAACACTTTATTATTGTTAATTAAAGCTACATTGCAGAACAGCAGCAGGAGCTGAACATACAGAGAAGTGTTTACATCAGCCTTAGCATTGAAACAACCAGTATACAAGCAACAATGGAACAAATCTGACAGCAATGCAGTATCTCATGTTGTTTGAAGCATTTTTACACTCCACTGCTCAGACCACTTAGCAAAATGAGTGAGCAACCCAAAAGAAAAGCCCCTCATTGTGTGAGCTGAGGAGTTGGCTCCTCATGCCTGGCTGGACTCGAATGGTTGGAGCCCTGTTAATCACCACTGCCCTCTGTCCTGCACATTCCAACCCCAGAGCAAATGGCCAACCCTTCAGCTGTTGATGCCTCTGAGAAGCCCATGAAAAACTACTAATTAATCTGCTCTTGTTTTTTTTTCATGCTACTCTAAATCTAAGAAATTAGTTTTAATTATTTCATTAAAAGGTTGCATTAAGGTTAACAGATTATGACTGCTTACATAAATCTCTCTGGTGAGTTTGCTTATTTAAGCATTTATTTAATGAACTGACAGAGGGGTTACAAACTTTCACTCCTTTCTCAACTACCATTGTTTAGGATGATTACAAGTGTTCAGATCTACTTGGGACACTTTTTTTTTTTTCATTAAGAGCCAGGATTGAGTCTTTTCTTGCCAGAAATATCAAATAGCTGCAGCTGCTATGAAAGGTCCTGGCAAGCACAGAGTTGTGCCTCTGACAGCAAGGAGTAATCCTGACCTCCTCCCACTCACCAACCTGGGACTTCAGCAGTAGAGCAGGGTGGGCTAAACCTGCTGCAACCAAATGCCTTCCCTGCTGGTTGCCCAAGTTCCAACCCCAACACATCCCTCTGGAACAGAGAGCTCCACAAATGGCATTTTTCCACACCTCCCTACTGGTGTGACATGCACCTGGGCACTCAGGGTCACCAAGCCACAGTTTCTTATCAGCACTAAAATTAAGTGATTGGTTGGTTTTAGCTGGGCCAGAATTCCCTTATCTTGGCAGACCAAGAGATTAGCAGTGCTGCCACACCTGCACACAGGACAGCACACAGCCCCAGGCACTGATCACAGGCTTGCACAGGGCAATACTGATTTCCTTCATCTCCAAAGGTTTTGCTGCATTAAACTGAGAATTTTAACTATAAGTTTTCTGTACTCACAAGGTTCGAAGATTTGTCAGACCTCTAAAAACTCCATCTGCAATGTGACTGATGTGGTTGTCACCCAGGTTTAGTTTCTCCAATAAACCAAGTCCCACAAAGGCAGATTCCTTGAGGCGAGTTAGCTGGTTGTATGACAAGTCTCTAGAAACATTGAACATGTACTTTAAATGCAAGTAAAGAGGAATTAATGATGAAGATGCTATTGAACTCTATTAACTACTGAGTTTGGATTAATTTCTCTAAGAGAACACTTATAAAAATAAGTAAAATACACAGCATTACCATGGGCCTGTGAAGTGAGTACTTCCTCTGGTCATTCACAACTGTTCCCTATGTGCTATCCAATCTGTTACTGAAACGTCACAAAATCCCCAAAGAAAAGCAGCCCAGAACTTACAGCTCAGAAAGTCTCTGGCAGAACTCCCATGCATCTGGGCTGATCCTGTTAATGGCATTCTGGCTCACGTAGAGTTGTTGTAGAGTCCTCAGGCCATACAGCCATCCTTTGTTTACTTCTGTTAAGTTATTATGTTCCAATTCTCTAAGGAATTAGAAGGAAAAGCATTTGCCAAATGGGTAATCAATGAATGATACATTTACAAAATTTCACCTTGTGGATCTCAAAACTAATGTTAAGCCTTAGGCAACCTGAAATGTAAGATTTTATTAATTCCACTGAAACCAAAAGAGTGAACAAAATGAAGAATATGAAGAACTGAGTAACTCAACAACAGCTGCAGAGATCCAGTGGCAGAAGCAAAACTGTAATCTCTGTTCCCAAACATTATTTATTTTTTTAAAAACTTCTTCTGACACTGCATGGCACACCCCTGCACCACCTCTGTCAAACAATCACACAACAAAGAACCATTCCACGTCACCAGGAGTGCAAATGAAAACCAGCAAAAAGCAACTCACAGAGCCAAAGCATTCCTGACCACCAAGAATGAAGAAGTTGGGGAGAGAGCCAATATTTTTCCACCTCTGAAGTAACCAGACATGACACCAAAGCAATGTAAACTTTTCCTGTGATGCTCACTGATCTCTCCATACTGCCTTGATGTAAGGAAAGCCACAAAGGACACAACCCACCACAGCTACAGTGCTTCAAAGAAATTCCACAACTAGGCATACTTACAGTTCTTCTATATTACCCAGGCCAAAGAACGCTCCATCCATGAGTCTGCTAATCCCATTGCGCTGCATTTTCAAGGATTTTAAGGATTCCAGTCCTTGGAATGTAAGACTTTCCACTATTTTAATCCGGTTCCTTTTCAGTTCCCTTATAAAAAGACAACATTCAAATATTAAGACATCTCTGGATAAGCACCACTTTGTCAGAGTCACTGATGGGCACCATGGCAGGCAATGCTGCTTTCAGGACTGCTACTTACAGAAACTGCACGTGAGGCAATTTGAAGATCTTTGGTGGAATCACACTAATCCTGTTTCTGTTCAGCTTTACCACCATTAGTGAGCTAGATAAGTTATCAAGACAGCCTACTTCTAGAGTAGTTATTCTGTTGTTACTCAGATTCCTAGGAAAAGAAGAAGCATTTCAGAACACGGAGAATTTTACAGACTCAAAAAGCACAAGCACTTCAGAGCAACCACTTTTTATTAGAACTCGAGTTCTTTGTCAAATCTGAATTCTGATATATCAAACTAAATAATCTTTCCCAGAGGAATCAGTGCTAGGAGCTGCCTATTCTTCAGTTAGACATAGTCAAGACAATGTCAACAGTGATTTACTCAAAATGGGCAGATATAATTCAACATCCCTGCTGTGCCAAGTACCTGCACTTTGACAGCTGCAGTTATTGCTTCCCATATTGGTTGAGAGACAGCAATAAGATTGGTATGAAAAGTATTTTATTTCAAGCACATTCATAGCTAAGTTGCTAGTGCAAAACTACATGCACTGCCTACTGAAAGGCAGTAACTCAGAGCAGATGGGGTCCTCAGCATTGCTGCTGTAGAGCCAGGAATCCCAGACACAACAAATCACTCCTACTTACAGGTATTTCAGTTGCATCCTTGGAAAAGAAGCAGCTTTGATTTCTGAGATAAGATTAGAACTAAGATCTAGATTTTCCAGTGAAAGATAAGCTTGGAGTTGCTCAGCGTTTATTTCTGGAATGGTATTGTGTACCCTGAAAAATACCAACAAAAAATGATTATCAGACTATGCCAACCTTCAAGCTGCATGGGTGAAGCAACCACAGGATTCTGTGTATCAACAGCCTTAGGAAGCCTCTTAATGGGGCATGTAGCATGCCCTTCAGAGTGCTCATTCCTAAAGCAATAGTGAAAATCCAAAAGCAATTTGCCACCTTGAGTTATGAATAGATTCAAATTCTGGGGCCTGTAGTTGGGCTGTTCCTTGTGGGAATGTCATTCCTAGACTGAGCTCCCCTCCCTTCAAAGCTGCCTGGTTTGGTTGACTGCATTTCACTGGTAATTTAGGAGGACTTGATTGTCTAACTGATTTGTATTTCTTTAAAGAGTGCTTACATATTCACTAAAGCACTTTACATAAGTAGTATTTCAAGACAAAAGAAGCTAAGTTTCCCAACAGCTTGATAGCCATTCTCCTATTTGTTAAATGAGAAAAAGACAGAGAAGCCATTACTTACAATGAGAGAAGGGTAATATTAGAAGTTGTTTCTCCAAAATAAGGAATTTCACTTAGCTCATTGTAATTCATTTTCCTTAAAAACAGAAACAAAAGAGATTATTGGCACTTGAAAGAAAAGAAAACCTATTCTGTACAGACCAGAAATAACTTCTCTGACAGAACACATTGAATGATTTTATGTTAATAATACTTAGTCCTTGACAAAAAAGATTCCCCAAAAGCCTAAATACTGATAGTTTGAACAATTTAATAGTGAAGTACATGAGGTTTTTTCCATTCTCATGGATACCTTTACTTCTCTTAACTTAGGATCAGTCATAGTCAAAACAAATATCTTAGTTTCTTTTTAAAAATATTGGTCATCTAACCTTTTATGAAAATGTTTTCTGCTCACAAAGCACCAGTTTTATACATAAAATGTACTGCCAGCATAGAGCATTTTTAGTTAACTGGCACTGAATATTTATACAAGTCAGACCAGATATCTAGACATGCAGTGAAATGTACTAATTAGAACTGGGTACAAAATCTCTAGAGTTTATCCTCAAAAATTAACTTACACTTCTTGTAGTGTATGAGCAGACAAGTCAATGCTCCAGTTGGATGACAGTAAATTATTATGACTTAAATCCCTAGAGAACAAAGAGAAAAGTTATTCTAGCTTCTGGAATAAAAAACCTCACATGTACACTTCATGCAGCCTACAAGTTTTAAACCATAGTTTCAATACACAAAATTCCTCCTTCACCAAAGGACAAGGAGGTTCTGGCTTGTTCTAGTGCTCATTCATGACAGAGGTCTAGATAGTTCTATTTCTCTGTTTGAATTGAGTAACTTTTGGTTAAAAAGGTTTCTTGAAAAAAGATTGTATCTGATCAGTGTGTTTCCTTTAAATCACAACTTTATCTACAGTGCTTGACTACTGCAAAAAAGAAAAATTTTCACTTTAATTTTTACTGCAAGGCCCGTGTTATGCAAGATACAGAGCAAACATGCAGAACTTCTGCTCTAGAGATTCATCTGGTATTGTATATAAAATAATCTAAACATTAATTTTGAGCTGAAGTGGTATTAATCTCCTGAGTAAATAAAACAGTACACACACCCCAGATGGATTACTGTATGATCCTGGAGAATGATCCCAATCCAGCTCAACTGAGCATTCCCACAGCACGGCTGGTGCAGGTGCTGAACAGACATGGAGCTATAAATACATAACCCCACCCCAAAAACTCTTGTGAACAGGTCTCGCTGAACTCACTATCTGAAACTTAATCTATTTTGTCCCATCATCTCCCTGGTTAGCAGGAGATGTAAGCACAGTTTCAGGCACACTACAGGACTGGAAGGCAGCAGCCAGCAGCACTACTGCAGGTGATGCCCTACAAGCAGGGCTTGCATTCCTTGTTCTAAACAATGAAACATCAGGATGCACACACACAAAGCAGTATTTGCTCTTTGACTGCCCCATTCTTTCCATCACCTCTAGGTTTATCCACAAAACATATGTAATTCAGCAGAAAACATCAAGTTATAATTGCTGAATACTCCAGTCATAAAAAAAGAGTTCCAGAGGTGCTCTGGTCTTATTAAAAAGTAAACAAAAAACTCTCCACACCAGAAGCATCACCTGCAAGGAGTCTCAGAGTTAGGAAAACCAAGAAGTTTTCAAAATGAGGTGAAACAATATCACAAAATTGACAAGAAAAAGCACATCAGGGACTTTTTCGTGCAAGAGAAAAAAAATACACTCTGGTTAAACATCTTGTATGCATTATAGCTCATCTAGATTGAGAGCTCCTAGAGCAGTCCTAGTGAAGAAAAACTGCCACCACCCCCCACACACTTTGTGTGCCAAAATCCTGGAAGCTACAGCAGAGAACATACACTTAATTGCTGTTTGCTGCATATGTCAGATTGCATAAGGCAGAGCCAGCACTGCTTCTTCCCAGTGCCCTGGGTGCCAGGCAGCTCTGAACACACCCTCTGTCAGCTCCGAGAGGGTACAACTATCCCTTGAAGCTTGAAAACTTGCTCTGTGAGGAGCACAGATATTGTTTGGTTTTATCAGCCACCTGATGAATTCCCAGGGCACTTTTGCAGGCACTGACACTCCCTAACAAGTGATAAGTTTAAGATACCCTTGTGCCTTTCTCTACAGGAAAGGTTTCACAGACAAGTTAGTTGTGTTTCTGCTGAAATACACATTTTCTCTTAAACACTTCCAACTGTTTACCATACAGGGAAGGAAAAGGGGCAGGAAGGTGACAAGCTTCCTTGGACATTCCCAGTGTTTAATACAGAGCAGAGCTGAGTGCTGCTAGAGGAATTCTTGGAGCTGACTGAGCAGTGGTTTGTGTGTTTATGCTGTCTTCCAAACAAGCTTTTTTCCTTGGTCTGGGATACTGTTATTTCTATCAAGCAGAAAACACAATCACTCCAAGAGAGCCTGTGAACTCCTCTGAGCACTGAAGTGGTTTCTGACACCCCTCATGCTTCCCTTCTGCTCCAGCACACTGCAGCCAGAGGTGACAAACACAGTGGTGACCAAGAGAGTGATGGCCAAGGAGGGATAAAGGTGTGTGGATGCCAGCCCGTGTGAACTCTATCTAGCATATTGTTTAATTAAACTCTTGGAAGCAGAGCCTAAGGGTGGCTCTTAATTGTCTTGCAGAGATTTTTTGGAAAAACGGTGGCAGCCAATGTAAAGTGGAGTTCGCAGGGGCCTTCCTGAGGGAAAAGGAGGGAGTCACAGAGTCACAAATCCATGAGGCAGGGAAACAACACCCGCAGGAACGGCCACAGCACCCAGCTGAGGGGCTGGAAGGAATATTCCCAAGCAGGACCGTACGGGACCGCATCCTGCAGCCTCACCTAAAAAACGTGAAGTCCCAGGTTGACCGACATGACCCAAACTCCTACTAACCACAACCTGCTCCTTCTTCACACTCCTCAAACGTCACCTCCTCACAGCACGGTGCCGGAATCCCTTCGGGGGGCTCCGGGAGCCCAGTCCCTTCCCCGCCGGGGCTGGACCCTCCTTCCCTCCGCTCCAGCGGCTCCGATTCGGCCGCTCCCACCGTCCAGACCCCGGAACCCCGCTCCCCCCCGCCGCCAGGGCCTTCCCGCAGGCAGCGCTCCGGGGGAGCACACACGGCGGGGCCGGCAGCACGCCCAGGCCCGGTGCCCGCACACCCCCCGCACACACCCGTTAGGCCGCGGCCTGCTCGTTCGGCCCCGCGGCCTCTCCGCGCTCCCCCGATCCCCCCTCCGCGCTCACTCACAGTCCCGTGGTGCCGGCAGGCAGCGGCGGGATCCTCCGCAGTCCCGGCCCGCCGGGCAGGCGGTACCGGCTGCAGTCCAGCAGGCCGCGGCGGCAGGAGCAGGGCGGGNCAACCTCAGCGCGCAGGCGGCGAGGGGCGGGGCCCCAAGAAAATGGGCGGGGATTAGATGGGCGGGGTCGCATCTGGGCGGGGTCAACACATGGGCGGAGTCGCCTGGTGGGCGGGGTCACCAGGTGGGTGGGGTCTCATCCACCAGGTACCCCGCCCATATAAGCCCCGCCCCCACCCCGCTCCCCCGTTTCCCGCATTGGCCGCTGGAGGGCGCGCGCGTCCCGGCGGAGGAGCACGCGGGGTCCTGGGGGGCTGCGGGACCCCCGGCTGCTCCGAGCGGGATGTGCCCGGGATGTGCCCGGGATGTGCCCGGGATGCCCCGTTCCCTCCTGCAGCCCCCGGGAGGAGGGGTCGGGGCCTGGCAGGGCTCTACCCCCCACAGCTCCGGCCGCTCCTGGGGAGCAGTTAGGGCTCCCCGCAGCTCACATCCTCGGTGGAAAATCAGGGAGGTCTCCAAAGCTGCCGGCCCTGACAAGCACGGGCTGGAGAGAGCTCTCGGTTAGTGCCCTAATCCTTGCCAACGACTCTGGTGGAAGGTGGAGAGTGTCAGCCTGCGTGATAGCTCGCAGTAAAAACATTCTCACCCCAACTCCCTCACCTGAACCTTCTCCTGCACCTGCCCTGTCGCCCTCTCAGCCTCGTTCTCATGGCTCTGGGGTCTCCTGCACCTGCCCTGTCGCCCTCTCAGCCTCGTTCTCATGGCTCTGGGGTCTCCTCATCAGCACACAGGTGTGTGGGACACTCTGTGTGTCCCCTCCATCCCCAGATGCTCCAGCAGCACCCGGGTGGTGTGGGGTGTCCCCTGCCCCACCACCACCACCACCACAGGGTGCCCTGGCTGTGCCCAGGACAGTCAGCAGGCAGGCTGAGGAAGGGGCAGGGTGTCACTCTGCAGCCCTTGGCCCCATTGTTCTCCTGTTGCCGCTGTGTCAACAGGAGCAGGGAGAGGAAATGGGGGCTAAGGACATGGCAAGACCCCCACTGCTAAGAGGAAGATAAGGTGGGAGGGGGCATTTTCTGGCTTTCCAGGGGGGCAGATGCAAGAGGGTCCCCTGTGGGGCAGGAGAGTGCTGTGTCCCCAGCGTGCCGTGGTGCCATGCAGATGGTGGGTGGCAACTGGGGATCCACAGGGTGCTCAGGCCAGACTTTGCAAGGTGTGAAAGGTGGAATTTGTTTTCCTGGGAGCCTTTTCCTGGCACTGTGGGGGAGGATGCCCTCACCCACCAACCCTTCCTCCTGACAGCTCAGGGCTGCTCCAGAAGTGAGGATGTTCCAGGGGCTGGCACGGGGCTCCAGAGGTGGGCTTGGTGGAGTGGTCCCTTCTCCTGTGGCCCATTCCCGGGCCTGGCCCCTGGTCTGTTTGGTTTGGTGGCTGCAGGAACACAGAGCTGCAGCTGCTGCCGTGCCCATGTCAGCACTGGTGTGCGTGCTGCTCACCCAGTGCTGCTTTTGCACGTCCTCTGAAGCACTCCTTGTTCAGCTGGGAGCTGGAGCCAAACCCCAGCCCCGCCGGGCATCGGCAGCCCCACAGTGTGCATGCAGCCAGGAGAGGCAGAGATGCTGCCCTGCAGTGGTGTCTGCTTGTGGTGTCCTTCATTGCATTGTCATAAAACAGTGGAAAAGCACCAAACACCCCTGTGGCCTTTGGGATGCCCCCACCTGAGCCCACACCCTCCTCATTCACCCAGTGCTTCTCAGGAACAGTATGGAGATCTCCAGGCCTGTTTTTCCTGGGGAATCACTGCAACACAATAGCATCTTCAGGTGGAGCCACTTGGCTCTGCAGACACATGTCCAACACCTGCAGCCCTTCCTCCCCTTTGCCCTTGGCAGTGTGTTTGTCTCCTTCAGCATTTATGGGTCAGTGGGAGTCAAGAGAACTAATGAGCAGGAGCATGGCCTGGGGGGTTCCCAGGTGAAGGGATGGAACTCAGCATTGGACAAGGATGAGGACAGGGATGGGTTGGCTTGGGAAGGCTCCCTGAGCACACAGCTGAGTTAGGTGACCCTGCATTTCAGCATCAGTGCAGGACCAGCTCCTGTTGTGACACTGAGAGTTAACTGTCTCCTAGAGTGGATCTGTGAGCAATAGATTAGGAACAGTTTAATATTTATCCCAGCGTGGAGACAAAATACTGTGATAAACTGAACAATGGAATAGAGTTGTTATTGTGCAACCTTTAAGCTATATTTAAACTAAATGGAAATGAATCTTTTAAAAACTCTGACTTTACTCAGATTTACATTTTCATCATCAGAACAGATCAAAGGATTTCCTGGGGAAGCTTATTTTAGGAACGTTTTTGGGACGTATATCTGTGATGCTGATCTATTTGGGGCACTCAGACTATGACAAGCCTGTCACAGCTCTTCCTTGTCACCACCCAGCATTACTTCCAGCACTGGGATAGGAACCACCTCGTGGATCTGCTCTCTGGTGTGGAAAAGCGAGGAGGCTGTGACTGTGACATCCCCAGCACCTGCAGCAGACCGCCCTGGCTGGGGTGCCTGGCTCAGGGGGAGGTGGCAGTCCCTTGCTGCTGGCCAGTCCTGCTCAGAGGGCACAGGGACCAACCACCTTGCAGCTCTGCGAGCACCGGGCCCTTGCTGGCTGCCCGCCGGAGCCAGATTGGGATGCAGAGGGAATGCCAACGTCAGAGCCAGGGCAAAGTCTGGCCTGACTCAGAGAGGTGTGAAAGGCAAAGTGCTGTCACATGTGCCTGACACACGTGATGGCCAGCAGTGCCCAGGCTGCTGGCCTGGTGGTCTGTGCCTCCTGGGACACTTGTGGGCAGGAGCAGAGCAGGGTCAGGGTGGGGATGTCTCCTACCTGGAGGCAGGAGCAGGGGCAAGTACCCCTTCCAGCCCTTCTGGAGTACCTGGGGCACACTGCACTGCAGCTGTGCAGCTGGCACTCTGGTGTGTCCTGAGACCATCAGTGTCCTGGGTGCTGCCCCGGGATGACCGCGTTGTCCTGCTGCCACAGGGACCAGCGGGTGCCTCTGAGGGTCCTGCCCACCCCGGCCAGGGCACTGCCTTTCGTGAGGCTTTGTCTGCACCAACACTAATAATATCAAGGTGTTCTGCCAAGTTCTTCCAGCAAACCTATGACTTCATTCAAAGTGACAGGGGACCTGATTTATTATACTAACGAGCGGTGATAAATAAACATGACCTGAGAGAATCCCAATCCCACAATTCCATTCTTGTTCGGCTCCTTGGGGGAGATGAAAGGTTTCCTGCAATTTCCCAGTGCTATCCAGAATCTCCTCTACTTGATCTGCCAAAGCTTTCTCCTGCTGTCGAGCCTGGCATTTGATTGAATTGACAGACGCAGCTTATTAATTGTACTAATGAGGGGCTCAGCAATATGGAGCAGTGGAGAGAGTCCAGTGTGGCTAATAAAACGCTCAAAGCTGAGCAGAGCATAAGGTCACCGTGTTGCCAGGCTACTGGCTAAGCTGCCTGGAAAAAGAATATGTGAACCAGTAGGTGACTCTGGGAAAAATATTGCTCCATAACTCACATAATTAATAGGACAGTGATGCTTTATTTTCTTAGGAAGAATATAGAGCAGGGAGGGTGTGAGCGCCCGGGTGATGCAGCGTCCCCACCACCGGGACCTGCCAGGGGCTGGGGGCTGCAGCTCTTCCCCTTCCAGCCCCTTCCCTGCAGAGTGCATGGAGCAGCAGCTCCTGCAGGTTCACCCAACTGGGACCAGACGTGCAGGAGCCCAGAGCCAGGCTCCAGGAGAAGGCCTGGGGATGGTGTCCATGCTGGGATGGGTTTGTTGTGGCCTGGAGGGAGATTTTTTGGGTATCTGGTAACAATGAGGGACTTGTCCTGTGTTTGACCTGTGCTGGTTTCCCAAATACCACTGCAGGGAGAGATAAACAAGGCTGATTAGAGGTAGCAGTAAGTGTAAATTTGGCAAGGGGATGTTCTTGAGATCTCTGATCTCTTGAGACAGTAATTCCCACTGGGAGTTTACCATACAGCCCCCAAGGGTTTGTAGCAATAAACAGGAATATTTTTTGCCCCAGTAGGAAGGACAAAGGAAAAAAAAAGGACAAACACTGATCCTTATCTCTTTCTTTGCTACCAGTTTTGGAGCCCCCATTCAAGTTCTCCAAATTACACCTCACCAGGGGAGCTCATTCTCATACCAGACCATTATCTAAGCCCTGGAGCATGAGCCCTCTGGTTTACAGTGAGACTCTGCCTAAAACAAACACTGAAAAAAGGTAATTCATCTTTCAGGCTCATCTAGGTCTTGGAGCTGTGACACTGGGAGCACCTGTAGACCACTCTGCCCAGTACCAGTGCTGTGTGTGAGGCCACCCAGTGCTGAGCTGCCAGCTCAGTGCTGGGAGTGCTGTGGGGGTCCCTGAGCAAGGAGAAACCTCCTGGGATCTGGGCTGTCCCCCAGCAGGGAGCTGCAGGCCAAAGCACTGGGGCACTGGTGTGTTCCCTGCTCCATTGGCAGGAGCAGCCCAGATCAGGGGGATTTTGTTTGCCTTTTTGAGACACATGGACAGCGAGTGGCAGCTGCTGAGCCACAGGAATAACACTTAGCTCTGTGGAAAGGTCTCCTTATAAAATCCACCACCTTAATGTCAGGGCAGTGAAGTAATGTGACAGAAACAGCTTTGCCTGCAGATAGGATCATGGAGGCTTTATCAGTGAGGCCAGGGGGGCACCAGGGGACACCCAGGGGGGCACCAAGGGGGCACCAGCGCCTCCTGCCTCTGTCTGCTGTGAGCATTCCCATCCCTGGGCACCAGATCCTGGCCCTGCCCGCAGCCCTGGGCTGGCTGCTGGGCAAGTGCTTGTCACTGCTGGGCAAGTGCTGGTCACTGCTGCTCTGTCCTGGGATGAGCTGGTTGCTGTTCCCCAGGGCTGGGTGCTGGGGCAGGCGGAAGGGGACGGTGTCCCTGTCCCGTGTCCCTGGGGATCTGGTGGCACGAGTGGTGGCAGCTGGGCACGGCCACGTCCTGCGAGGCAGGGGAGCGGGCGGAAGGGCAGGAGGGGGCAGGAGGAAGGGCAGCTCGGCTCCCGGCCCTGCCTCACCCCCGGGGCTGCCGAACAATGGCAGGGAAGGCGGCAGGGAGCT
>JAAWXA010000047.1:3419559-3439080 GCA_038090715.1 Florisuga fusca | reverse complement strand
GGGGGGCTCCGCGCTATCGGGGCGGGCGGCGGGTTTGGCTGTGTCGGGGCGGCCTCTCCGACCCCCACAGCCCGGTGCGGTGGGCGGCTGGGGAGTGCGTTTGTAACCGCTCGGAGGGCGGAACATGAGCCCCCTGCCCGCAGCCGCTCCATTGCCTGGGAAGAAGGGGGGGTTACCAGATTCCCAGCCACCCCTCCCGATGGCATGCCTTAGGGTGCCGGCTCGCTTCAGGGCCGGGATCGCCCCGCCGGGCTTCTCGTGGCTCTGCCCCGTCGGGCTCGTCCCCGATGTGGCCGGAGGGTCCCACGGGGCCGGGGCACCCCCGCTGCCCTCCTGGCCCGCACGGGAGGGTCTGGCCCCGTCGCGTTGCGGGTGTAGATAGCGCTGGAGCGTAGCGAACAGAGGTGATTACCCGCAGTCTCTCTCTGTCCCTCGATAAGGGACGGAGAACTCCGGGAGGCGGTTCGGTTCTGCTGGAGCCGCGTGGTGGGTGTCCTGCGGGAGGGGGTAGGTCCGCAGTGCTGGGGGTGGGAGGGGGCTGCCCCCCGGGCGGCCTGGGTGTGGAGCTGGAGCCTTCTGCCACTGCCTGAGGACAGAATCGAGAGGCTGCTCCCCCTTCGGGTGCTCGCACCGGCACTGGGGTGTTCGAAGGTACTTGGGTGGGTGAGTTGGTGAAGTCTTCCTAACACTGTGACCGGCTGCTGGGGTCAGCGTGTGCAGCCTGTAGGGTCTCAAGACCCTGCTAGCATTGCTCAGGATCGTGCTAGCATGGCTCAGGCCCCAGGACAGGCGCCTTCTAATGTATTTTTTGCGTCGCCCAGGGAGCAGGCTGCAGACAGGCAGCGGTGCACGTGTGCCGAGGTGAACTTCTCGGGCAGAAGTTGACCTGAGAAAAGAGGATGAGCTGGCGGATCAGAGGGAAATGGTGGATAACTTGTAGCAGCAGTCGGAGGGGTGGGGGATTGTGTTCTTCTCAGCCACGGCAAATTGTTGCGCAGTCCCTTCTGCCGCTCTCCCGACCTGCCTGGGGGGGGTCTGGTGCTTCCCACGAGGGTTGCTTGGCTTTTAATTTTCTTCTGTTAAAAAGTTTTTTAGTTCCATCAACAAGGAACCCGAAAGCTAATGGTGCTAGTTTTGTGCTTTTCTGTGAGCCTTAAGCCTTTTTGTGGTGCTCAGGCATCCTATTTTCATGCTAAACGAGGTAATTTAGTGCTGGCTGATTCTCCTGGGTGTCTTTGCTCTGAGGCTTTTTGGCTGTGTCTACAAGGAGCAGGGCTGAGAAATGGGCCAGTGCAAGGAGAAGCTGGTGTGTGGTGGGGGTGGGGGCAGGCCTGGCCTCCAGGTGTGGAGGACCCCCCGGAGCTCCTGTTCAGTGGCTTTGTGAGAAAGGGCTTCCTCGATCTCGGATTAATCACTGCAGCGATGGATTTCATAATTACTAACAAGTGTTTTGCTAGTGCACCGCAAACCTCCGTGCCCCAAAGCCTCCTGGTCCTGGCCCCACGCAGGAAGGTGTGAAGCATCCTCCCCTCCCGGGAGGTGTGTCTTGAAAAAGGTGTGAATAGTTTCATTTGCTTTCTGTTGGCTCTGATCTCACACAATTGGCCTGATATATCTAGCAGCTAAGGTGGAAAACACCCAGTGACTTGCTATTATTTTATGTATCCTTTATGAGGAGTTGAAAAGTTGCACGTAGGCTAAGGGAGGCAAGTTGTATCCCATTAGGCACTAGTGCTGATCTCATTGTTGCACTTTTATTGCTTTTCCTACTTCCTTTTGTGGAATCAGCCTGTAACAGTGACTGTAGAGAAAGTGGGAGCCTCTTACCAGTGGTGTCTGTATGAGTCACTTTCAAATTTGCCCTTAGAGCTGCTGCCGTGTAGTTGTACAGTAGCCAAAGAAAATTTGTGTGGGACTGGAGAGAGAGTTCCTGAAGCCACAGTCACCTGGGTGCTCCGAATGTGTCCCACCTCCACCCCTGGGCTGGCATGGCTGGGAGCACAAGCAGCCCCAGCTCTTGCCCTCGGGTAGGGGAGCAGTAGTTGTGTATTGAGTGTAAGGGCTGTGACTTTTGGGTTTTAGCAGCCTCCTGCTGCCCTGCTCTGCCATGAAACCTGGAGTGGCCATCCCTGGCTGGTGATGCAGGTGTCTAATGAAAGAATGCCGATGCTGTCTCCTTCAACATTTTTATCATTCTGAGGATTTCCCTGCGGGCACAGGGTGTCCCGGGAGCGTTCCAAAGCGCTACTGGTGTGCGGAGGATCTGCTCAGCTCCTGGCTGGTGCTCAGGGTGGGCAGGGAAACTCTGCAGAGGGTTAGCATAAGCAACTGCCCGTCCTTCTGTCTGGTTGGTTGTTCTCCCCCAGGGCTCCCGATCAGCCATCTCCGTGTCTTGGGGATCACCAAGCTCCTCACAGCCCCCCGGGGGTCTGTCTGCTGGGGAGCCCGGCGGTGGGCGTGCGGGGAGGCTGCGGCTGCCGGCGGGGTGTGTGGGCTGCCCCCCCCGTGTCTCGGCAGGCCGGGGCTCGCTGGGGCTGGAGCAGGGCATCCAAGGAGCCCCGTGGCGTCGGGCTGTCTGCGGGTTCGCTCCCCGGGCCGGCAGACCGGGGCACGTCGGAGGCTGCGCTGGGCGCCCCAGGACGCTCCTGGCGAAAATCTTCGGCTCGCCCAAGCAGACTGCGGCCTTGAGCAACGCCTGCCCCTATTGCTGACCTCCCCTCACCCCCAGCAGGACCTCAATCGACCATTGTCTTGGTGCAGAGCCCTTGCGAGCGCTGCGCAGTCACGTAGGCCATGAGCCGCCAGGTTAAACCCGGCTGTGGACGATCGCTGGAATTACAGCACCGTGCTTAATGCTGTAAACCCGCTTAAAACTGGTGTCTCATTAGCTCATAACAATCTCTATTTTATGTTGCTGCTGGCCATAAAACGGTGGAATTTGAAGCTACAGAGTTTTTGGCTGGAGACAGTTTGTGATTGCCAGCACTTTGGTTTAATTTTGGGGACCAGCAGGGATGCTTGGGGTCTGCTGGTTCCCCAGGGATGTTTTTGACCCTGTCCTGTCCCACTGTGTGTTGAGCACTGGCAGAGCCCGTTGCTGTGAACAGGGTTTGGGAACCTGGGGAGGGGTAGATGTGTTTTGAGCTCTTACTTGGATAATTCATAGGGATGGGGCTCACAGGTTTGCTCACCAGGCTCCTGAGGAGCAGTTTTCCCCCACTGTGTCCTTCCTTCTGCACTGGAGGTGGGTCAAGACAGGAGTCCCCTCAGATCAAAGTCTGGTGTTGCTGGGAAGGAGCAACCTCGTGCCTGGCCTGGGTGTTCCAGTGTCAGAGTTTGTCCAAAGGGTGCGTCCAGCTGAGAGAGGCAGGAGGAACTCAAATGGCAGTTGTACAGCAGGGATGTCCCTGGGGCTCTTGCTGCTGTGGAGGTCCCGCTCCAGGCATTCTTCTGTCCTTTTCTGGAGCTAGGAGAGTGCTGGAGGAGCAGTGGTTGGGAGGGGAAGCAGCTGGCCAGCAGTGGTGCTGGGATGAGCCACCTTGGACTTCACAACTGGCAAGGAGGAACATGTTGAGGTGCTGGTGAGCCTCTGCCAGCCTGTGTGGGTGGTGATGGGCTGCAGGGCTCCAGGATCTGCTTCCTGCCCTTCTCCAGCCTCTCTCACTGCCCTACTCCCAGGGAAAGGTTTTGCAAGGTCCCAGGGCAGCACGCTGGGTGAGCATATGTGCAGGGAGGGAGGTGGAGGTGTGTGGTGACAGGCATGGCCCCTGTGTAGGTGGGGGACCTCCTGCTTCCTCTGACCCTGAAGAGCAGCGATGTGAGGGCACTTTCATAAAGGGTTTGCCCCAGAAATATTTTGTGGCATTTGCAGTGCTTTATAAATGTGAGCCTCTGTCTTTCCTCTCTGGAGTACTGCCAGTCTGGGGCTTTTAAAAGCGCAGCAATTTGCTGCATTATGTAACTAAAAGTCTCAAAATCTTCCTGTTGCAGGCCCTCCGGAGAAGGGATAAGGTTGCTTGTGCGTGGAACTTAGGAGAGGAAAAGGGTTTCAGTCTTCTGCAGGATCTGGTTTGAGATGATGCAGTCCAGTCCTCCTTGCCCAAGAAGCCTCAATCCCTGCACTTCCCAGTGCTGAGCAGAAGGGGGTTGCTGTAGGCTACCCATTCCTGTGGGTTAGTTGAGAAGTTTGTGGCGAGCAGATGTGATACTTGTAGTCTCATCAGTTTTAATTACTGCAAATACAGTTATTTTATGTCCTAATAGGGCAAACCGTAGCTGGCTGCCTGGCAGCTTTGAATATGATTTCCAAACACGTCTTACACGTTGCAGCTCTTCCAAAACAGAGCTGTAAATGTCATAACTATGTTCAGGGTGGTGTTTTTTTCCTTTTTGCAAAGGGGAGGGAGGCTTTCCAATTGAGCTGGCTGCCTGATGCGCTTTTTTCTTTTTCCTCTCGTTTGAAACTGCTTCTGTGTGGAGGAAGTCAGCAAGGAGCCTCGGTGCTTTTGAAGGAAGAGCTTTCTAAAAATGGTCTGTCTTAGGGATTTTCAATGAGTCAGGGAAAAATGTTGTGGCATGCAGAACTCGTGTAAACCCTCTGGCGTCAAGCTTTGGGAATTTTGCTTTATGGTCTCGAGTCTTGTTCAGTCCAAGGTTTTTTACTGTGTCTCAGCAATGCAAGAGAGGTCATGTCTAACCTCCCAAAAGGTTGTTGCAGAGATGCCACCTGTGCAGCCACAGAAGGAGGAATGCTGTTCACAGGGAAAGAACAAATAGATGAACCGAACTGCAGTAATTTTGGTGCAGTTGAGCTTCTCAGGAGTGGTGGGGAATCAAATGTGTGTGTCTCAGGAGCAGAAGGGAAAAATCCCAAACACCTCATAACCCCCAGCTTTTGCTTTGGATAGCTTTTATTGCCAGTAGTTCTAATTAGTGCTAAGAAGTAGACTTTATTCCTTTCTGGTAGTTTTTATTGCCAACACTTGGGAGTATCATATTTTTAAAATGTTTCAGACAAATCAGTGTATTGAGATGATGCTCTAAAGTTCACTGAATGCTATGAAATCTCAGTGTGACTCAAAGCAAGAAGAGGCTGGAAACTCCAACGTGTGGCCTGCGTGAAAAAGGGACGTTAAGCAAAACTTGGTGTTCATAGTGGCTCTTCAGAAATAGCCTGGTGGGCTTCTCCCCATGCTGAGGGGACAAAGGTGAGCCTCTGCAGAGCCTGGTGTGTTCTTCCCCAGGCTGGTGTCTGGGGATGTGCTGGTTCCAGCTCTGCCCACATCTGGATCTGCTGGTGTGGGCTCTACCTGGTGTTGCTGCTGTCCCCAGGTGTCCAGGAGGGGAAATTGGCTTCTCTGGCTCCTGGGCATAGTTCAGCTGTGGACGTGCCCAGGGCAGCGTCTTGTAAATGATTCCTTTGTTGGAGCAGTGGGGTGGCTGGGATCTGCTCGTGGTAGTCATGTGTTGCACTGGCTGGGATGCAGGAAAATACCCTGAAAAAAATCAGTCTCTGTGGCAGGCTAAAGCAGCCTTAGCAGCCCACTGGACCTTGCTGGCAGTCCTCTGCCTCCTCTCCTCCCTTGTGGGTCCGAGGCATCACCTGAGCATCTCTGGGTGTCAGGTGGCTCTGGAGAACCTGGTGCAGTATCAGGTAACTTTGCTGCCTCCAGTGCCCGGTGGGAGCCGGGGCTCCCCACGATGGGGTCACCACTGGGATGCCTGGACCCATCCTGGCCTTGGATGTGTGTGGAGAGAGAGATGGAGTGAGCGAAGGCAAGGCAGGTACCCGTGGGGCTGTGTGGTGTGCAGAGGGCAGGAGGGGACGGGGCCAGATGGATGCTGGCATGTGGCAGAGGTGGAGGAGATAGTATCGCCGTGAGCCTGAATGGATGTGTGCTAAAAATAGGAGGCTGCACCTCCCCGAGCCAGCACGCTGCTCCGGAATTGATGCTGTGCCTGATGTGACCCAGGGGAGCTCTGGAGAAAACTTTCCTCCTTGAAGCTGGCTTTGAAAACCAGAGCATCAGCAGAGAAGTGCAGAGTGGGGGGTGGGCTTTTCTGGGGAGGGTCACGGGGCTTCAGAAAGCTGCTTCTGAAATCCATGGGGACACAGGGGTGTTCTGGGGACTGCACCAATTCCTCTTGCTTTGCATATTGCAGCCTGTGTTTGTGAGCAGCTCCTCTGGCTGCGTTTCCTCCTGGGATGGCTTGTGCTGCTCTCTGCTGCCTGAAGCAGCCTCATTTTCCGGTAACCACAGCTCCAGGGTGGGCTCCAGCTGCACCACAGCTGCAGTGCAGGGAAGGGGTGAGCAGCCTGACCCTGCCTGTCCCCACGTTGCTCCCAGTCAGTCTCTCTAAGGAGGACTGCACACTTCAGCAAGCCTGGGTGATGTTTCCCCATTTATTTTGTTTTCTAATCTCTTCTGGTTTCAAGCTTTTAAGGTGAATTGTTTTTCTGCTTGTGTGTTTTTGTGAAACCTGCTGTTCCCCTTTCTGGCAGGGGAGGAGGCAGGGGGGGGTCTGGCTGCAGAGGAGTCAGACCCCCTCCCTGGGCAGCTGTGGGAGCCTTCCCCTGTCACTGCTCTGGCTAAGTTTAGCTGTTGCCTCTGACCTTTAGGGCTGGCCAGGCTGGGGCTCTGCTGTGACACCCGCCTGTGCTTTATTTGCAGAAATGGAGATGTCCTGGCTCCTGTGTGGGGACATATTTCCCCTGGGGTGTCTGCATTTAGTAACCCAGGGGTGCTGTTCCTGCTCTGGGTGGCCTGGGGTGTCCCAAGATGTCCTGGTGTGCTGGGATTGTCCTCCTGGAGGACCTGCAGTGGCTCTGTCCACTTCACTGCTGTGTCCTGGCTGCTGCTGGCAGGATTGCTGCCTGCACTCTTGGCTTGGGGCAGGGTATCATGTCTTAAATTTGTTGCTCATAAATACCTGCTTGCCAGGTCCCTTAAAGGCCAGATGCAATGTGTGTGTTTTGGGGTGGCCTTGTGAGGGCAGCATGCTGGTGAGCCCTGAGGACTCACCCCTTGGATCAGCTCTCCCAGTGGTGGTCCAGGGCAGGGATGCTGTGCCAGCATTGCCAACGGGGCTGCAGCTGTGCCATTGCACAACCAGGATCAGGGATGCATCCATCTGTTTTCAGCTGAGAAAATACCTTGTTCTTTGCAGATCTCTGAACCCCAACTAAGCCACCGCCAACTTGGTTCAAGATGCCACCGGCCGTCGGGGGTCCTGTGGGATACACTCCTCCTGAAGGAGGATGGGGATGGGCTGTGGTCATCGGAGCCTTCATCTCCATTGGTTTTTCCTATGCCTTCCCCAAATCCATCACTGTCTTCTTCAAAGAGATCGAGGCCATCTTCAACGCGTCCAGCAGCAAAGTCTCATGGATCTCTTCCATCATGCTGGCGGTTATGTATGCAGGAGGTAAGTGGACCAGAGGCACCAGGACACACGCTTGTGTCTCAGTACATGATGTGGCTCTTCTGCTGGGTCTGGTTCACACCTTGGTGTTGTGAGAAGAACCAAAACTTTGTTGAAAGTTGGAATTCATGTGAGAATAAAGCTTCCCTTAGCAAGTTTGCTTGAAAGATGTTGCTTAAAAAGTTCTACTTAGTGCCCAGAATTCAAAAACCAGGTTAATCTGTCCTCTTCTGCAAAGCTGTAAGTATAAAATCTTTCTGGGGAATTATGCCTTGTGTAATTCTGCCCTTGTCCTTGTTACAGTGTGCTGTGGACTCTGTGTCTGCTCCCAGTGCACACCGAAGGCCAGGGGAGCTGCTCTGCTATGTGTAGGAGCCCCGCTCTTGGGGTCTCATTTTACATAAGATACGGATTTTTAATTCTTATCTAGTCCAGCAAACAGTGGCTGTATGTAGGGATCTGTCCCCAGTTTCTGGTCATCTGGAATGGCTCAGCTGTGCTCTGGCATGCACTGAGCCCCAGTGCTGAGCAGCACCACAGGCAGCTTGTTGCTGTTTGAGGATGACAGAGCGTAGTGGAAATGCAGAAACACGAGCAGAATAAAGCAAAACTACTTAAATTGAAGCAGTTCTCCTCCTCCATCCTTTAGAAGCTATGTTTTGGGTTTTTTTTTTAATCCCCGGGGCTGTGTGCTTTGTGCTGTTCTGCAGTGGGTGAGGTGCAGGCAGCGTCCTCCCCACGGGGTGATGTGCTCCCGGCCTCTCCTGCAGCCTGGTGCTGGGGCTCTGGGCTGAAAGAAGCTCTTATTGGGAGCCTGCTGCTGGCCACTTCAGAGGCAAATGGGAGGCTGCAGGGCTGCCGTGCCGGGCTGGCTGGGTGCCTGGGTCCTGCATTTGTGCATCGAAAGGAGCTGACGTCAGCACCCGGCCGAGCACGAGGTTTTCCTTGGGGGAACAGGCTCTGCTTTGTCCTCGCTCAGCTAGCGAAGCGACCAGCACATTTCCCTGCTCCGATGTTATAACAAGCTTGTAAACTGTGTAACTGCCTTAATGAGGCTCAATCTGGGCCATTCCTCCCAATAGCTCAGAGCTGGTCCCTCTGGGTGCCCCATGGGTGGCACTGCCTGGAGCTGCCTGGTCCTGGGGTTGTGTCCCTGTCCCCTTCCCTCTGTGCTGGCACCACCACCTCTCCTGCTCCTCTTGACCTGTTGCCATTAAGTCCCAGCAGTTTGCCAGTCCGACCCACTTCCCCAAAGCAGGAGCAGGGATACTGGAGGTACCCTGGACCTATCCAGGTGCATCCTTGACTGCCAGAGCATGGGAACACGCTGCTGCCCATCTCACTCCATCCAGGTTCCTGCAGCCTGTGCCTGGGCCCTTTGCAAGGTCTGAATTGTGCCAGAGTGGTCACAGTGTGTATCCCATTCTCCCTCTTCCCTGGGCACCTTTCTGTGGGAACTCTGTGCTTGCTTGGAGGCAAAGATATGTAGTTTGTACTCTGACAAAACATCCTGGGCTGATGGTATCATGCTGGGGCAGATCCTGGGCAGGGCTGGGGTGGTGGAGCAGTGTGTCCTGCAGCCACCCTGTTCTTTTATTGTCAGAGTATGAGGAGGGTGGTGTTACTCTCAAATGTCCCTTTCTCAGCTCTGCGTGAGGATTAGGGAGAACTCTAGTTCCATTATTTAAACTTTTTTCACAGCATGAATAATCAAAATAGATCAGTTTCCATTTTCTGAGAAATGCTTCATGTGGATCTACAAAATAGGGGTGAGAGCAATTTATTCTTTTTAATTAAAGAAAAAAAAGAGAGGGGAATTGCTATCAGAGCTAGGGAACACCGTGCTGCCTGGCTGGCTTCCTGCTCCCTGCCCTTGGAGCTGCTGCTCTGTGCTGTATTTCCCGGAGGAAAGGCCACTGCTGCCTTTAGACTCTGTCCAGGGGCATCCCATTTGCTGAGTTCAAGGTACAGGTTTTGCTGAGTGCTCTGCACAGAAGTGTGTGGGGCTTGGGGTGCTGTGGCAGCCCCTGGGACCTGGTGCTTCCTCTCATGGGCCCTGGGGATGTGGAGCTGGTGGCACAGGCTGCTCAGGTGGGCAGGGAGGCACCGAGTCTGCTGTGGGGAGTGGGATGCTGTGGGCTGAGGGTGGCCTCTGCACTAGCAGGGCTTCTATAACCTTCTCCAGGCTTTGTTTAAACTGGGCAGAAAGGTCAAGTAGTGTCTGAGGACCCATGAATAACATGTTGACAACCTTGCTATCTGTTAATGGCAAAGCTAGGTCTGTTAATATTCAATAGATGTTCATTCAGTTTATTTAAATGCATTTTAGTATCTGTAGAGCATGCTTTGGAGTATCTAATCACTGTTTGCTTTGGATTAGAGCTCCTGATAGTGAAGTACTTAAAAGGAGGGTCTGCAGAGCCATTGGGCTCTTCTTACTGTAGGGGTAGCAGTGAAAACAGAAGCACCCTGGCCTCCCACAGGTGGCACAGTGCTGCTCCTCTGCAAGCCCTTGGGGACCTTCACCTGTGCCTTTTGGAGCTGTTCCTCATAGCTTTATCTGTGTCCCTCAAAAACCTCTCTCTGGTGATGGGTGCAGCTGTACACTTGTTTTGCAGCCCAGCCCCAGCTCACTGTGTGGGGTTGGTGGCTTTGCCCTGTCCCAGCCCCTGTCCCTGGGGTGGCTTGTGCCCTGGCAGCTCCTGGCTTAGCCCACGGGAGGCAGCTTGCTTGGAGGAGTCCCCACGTTTCTGCAGCCACACGCAGCCTCTGGTGCTTGGCAGAAGCTGCAGTGTGCTGGCACTGGCCAGGGCCTCACTTCTCCAGCTGGGGTCCTGCCTGTGCTCTAACCAAACATCACTCTTATCTCTGGCTGACTCTGAACCTCCTGTCCTTTCCCTGGTTCTCTTGCTGGGTGAAATGTCACTGTGCCAAAGCTGGGAGCCTGTGACAAACCTTCTGCATGCTTGTGGGCATCTGCTTTGTCTCTAGTGCGAAAATAACTGATATCTGGCCATATCTCCTTGGACTTCCTAGGTCCCATCAGCAGCATCCTGGTGAACAAGTATGGCAGCAGGCCCATCATGATTGCTGGTGGCTGCCTCTCTGGCTGCGGGCTGATCGCAGCCTCTTTCTGCAACACGGTGGAGGAGCTCTACTTCTGCGTCGGGGTGGTAGGGGGTAAGTGACACCTCTGCCCTTACAGGGCTGCCACGGGGGCAGGTCCTCTCCTGAGGTGCCAAGAGGAGCAGCTATTAGGTTGTTCCTATTAGGCGTAATTATTAGGGAATGTCATTGAGTTTGCATAAATCTTGGTGCCTGTTACATGTTCTGATCAGAGGTGGCCCTGGTGACACAACCTTGGGGGGACAGTGCTAGGGACAGTTCACAGGACTAGCATTTGGCACTGAGAATAGAGAGCATCTGGGTTGGGGTTATTCCCCCCAGGGCAGTGTGAGGTTTGTCATGAGCTGGGGTGATTCTCCCCTTTGGCTCCCAAATTCCTGCCCATGTCCTGGAGCATCCTCCCAGGTCAGCAGTGGGGTCTGGGGGCTGCTCATGCAGTTGGGAAGTTACCACAGCTGGAAGGGAGCTGTGAAACCCCCAGCCTGGCAGTGCTGCTGGGTCACGGGGTGGCTGAGCCCTGAGACCCTTCTCTGTCCTGTCCTTCAGGCCTCGGTCTCGCCTTCAACTTGAACCCAGCCTTGACCATGATTGGCAAGTACTTCTTCAAGAAGCGTCCCCTGGCCAACGGGCTGGCCATGGCCGGCAGCCCTGTCTTCCTCTCTACCTTGGCACCTGTCAACCAGCTCTTCTTTGGCATATTTGGCTGGCGTGGCAGCTTCCTCATCCTCGGTGGTCTCCTGCTGAACTGCTGCGTTGCCGGATCCCTGATGCGGCCCATAGGCCCCAAGCCTGATCAGCTGAAGAAGGAGGCTGCTAAGGAGGTGCTGCAGGAGGCTGGGAAGGCAGGGAAAAAGGATGACGGTGACACCAGCACAGACCTCATCGGTGGGAAGACAAAGAAAGAGAAGACCACGTTTTTCCAGACCATCAACAAGTTCTTGGACCTGTCCCTGTTCACACACAGGGGCTTCCTGCTCTATCTGTCAGGCAACGTGATCATGTTCTTTGGGCTGTTCACTCCCTTGGTCTTTCTCAGCAATTATGCAAAGAGCAAGAAGATTGCTAGTGAATCTGCAGCCTTCCTGCTCTCCATCCTGGCCTTCGTAGACATGGTGGCCAGACCTTCCATGGGACTTGTGGCAAACACCAAGTGGATCAGGCCCAGAGTGCAGTATTTCTTCGCCATCTCTGTGGTTTACAATGGGGTGTGCCACCTCCTGGCCCCCATGTCCACCACCTATGCTGGCTTCTGCATTTACGCCGGCTTCTTCGGCTTTGCCTTCGGCTGGCTGAGCTCAGTCCTCTTTGAGACCCTGATGGACCTGGTGGGAGCGCAGAGGTTCTCCAGTGCTGTGGGCCTGGTGACCATTGTGGAGTGCTGCCCTGTGCTTCTGGGACCCCCTCTGCTAGGTAGGCACTGCCATGCCTTGTGTGTTCTGCCCAGCCTTGCTGAGTGCTGGAGGCTCTCCCTGACCCAAGGCAGGGATGCCCCAAGGCCCTTGGCACAGGAGCAGGGGTGAGGGAGATGAGCACCAGCCCTGGGGCTGCTTCAGCATCTGAGGAGTGGCTGAGGAAGTGGGGGCTGAGCCCCTGGCACAGAGCAGTGGGGAGCAGGGGCCAGGAGCTGAGGGTGATGGGCTTGGGAATATCTCCACAACCTGGAGCAGTTCTGGGGGTACCTCACTAAGCTGTTCCCTCTCTGTCCTTCAGGGAAGCTCAATGACATGTATGGTGACTACAAGTACACGTACTGGGCCTGTGGGGTCATCCTCATCATCTCTGGGATCTACCTCTTCATCGGGATGGGCATCAACTACCGCCTGTTGGCAAAGGAGCAGAAGGCGGAGGAGAAGGCGAGGAAGGAAGGGAAGGAGGAGGAGACCAACATCGACGAGGCCGAGAAACAGAAAGAGGCAAACAACGACGTGGCCCCCTCGCCTCAGAAGAGCGCGGAGGATGGTGTCAAAGAGGAGGAGAGCCACATGTGAGGGACGGGTCTGAATCCCGGAGTGTCGGGGAAGCGCCGCTGCCCTGGCGCGGTGGCCGGGGCTGTGCTCCGCCGGTGCTGGGTGGCCGTGAGAAGTGTTTAAACCAGGTGTTCATTTTTAACCAGGCTCTGAATTGTCTTTCCATCTGTGTTCAACAAAGGTAACAGGACTACACACACACAGTATCCTTGTGTGTCTGGGGGCAGGGGGGGCTTTTATAGTCTGGCTTTTTAACAGTAACATGAATGTACTAATACGTGCCTTACAGTCTTCATATCTAGCTGAGTCTGGACAAGCCTTAACTCAACCGTGCTTTAGCTCTGTATTCTGCTTGGGGTGGGGGTGTGCGTGTGTATCTGTGTGTTTGGGGGAGTTTTGTTGTTAAAAAGCCATAAAAAGCAGGATGCTGGATTTGTTGAAGCACGATGGGCTTCAGGGCTGGCCCCAGATGAATACTGCTTCAGACGCTTCTTACCGCTGGCCCTCCTTGGAGGGGAGATCTGGGCACGGGGCAGGGTGGTCCTCAGCCCCCATGCCAGGTGCCTCCTGGCTCTGTAGGTGGTCTTTAGGTATTTTTTGAAAACACTTTAGCTACTGTAGTTTTTTAAAAATTCCTCTTTTGTAGTTGTGCTCTCATGGGATATTGGGGTTGGAGAAGGATCGGCTGCTCTTTGGGGTGGGGAAAGTCGCTGAGCCCTTGGTGGGGAGGGCTGGGGTCCCACCGGACTCTGCCCTGGCACTGCCCCTTCCCAGCCCACTTCTGGGTGATGTAAAACGGTGTGGAGGCAGCAGGGGCTTGGCTGGCTGTGCCAGGTCAGGGTGCCAGCCTTGGTCCCCTCTTGGGGTGGGTTTCCACCAGAGCATCCCTGTGCTGGTCAGTCCCACCCAAGCAGGTGTATGGGTGCCTGACCCTGGGCAGGGTGGTGGGGTGGGTGGAGATGGTACATCCCTGAGACAGGCCTGCTTTTTGCTCTTATATCTCTTAGAGAAACCTTTTACTTGCTTCTGTTCAACTGAGATCTTCAGGCGGTGGGTGCCTAATCGCTCACATCTAGGACATGTAAGGGGGAGGAAGGAATTTGTATGTATTTATTTTTTATTTTTTAGTGCTGGAAAATATCCCAAACGTACGTGGAGCAGGTTTAAGGCTCTCAAGTTCTAGTAAATGTTGATCAGAAATCATGTAAGAGGCTGAGGTTTTTGGATTATTTTTTTTTCAAATAAACTTGGGTTTTTTTTACAATTTACCTATAAAATGTTGACCTTCTTTCCTAGAAGCACACTTCTGTGTGGCAGGTGATGTGTATTTTGGGTCAGTTTTGGGGAGAGATGAGTGGGGCTGTGGCAAAGCCCGGGTCTCTTCCTGCCACTCCTGCTGAGTGGGTCTCACCAGTGGTGGAAGCTGCTCCCCACTGGGGTTTCTCCCCTTCCCAGCCTCTTCCTCAGCTGCCAGAGGAGGCTTTGTTTGGGGTGTGGGTTGCCCACAGCCAAGTCTCCCCATACACTCTGTTTTCAGAGACATCTCTCTTCCCCTGCCCCTCATTACAGAACTCCTGTGAAAGCCTTGGGATCCCTCTTTGCTGTGAGGGGGATGGACACAGGCTTAAATTAAGTGTCTGCCTGACTCTGCCTGTCCCTCTGTCTGTGTCTCCCTCTGACAGCTGAGTGGGGCCACTGCTGTCCTCCCTCTGCTGTGAGGGTCACTTTGGGCTTTGTTTTGGTCCAAATGCCACAGCAAGCAGGCCAGGGTGTTTTCATACTGTGGAGTAACTTTATAAAGCCAACAGAGTATTTTGTACAAAAGGATTTTGTTGTACAGTGCTGAGCTGTGATACTGTAAAGCCAAGTAACTGTTTTCATAAATGGTGTGTCTGTAGCTGCAGCAATGGGTTCACCTCGCAATAAATCAACCCTGAGGAGCTCCCTCTGGCGTTGTCCCTCTTTTTGTAGGTCTGGATGAGCTGCCTGGGCTCCCTGTCCTCTGAAAGAAGAAACCCCCAGACCCTGCTCTGCAGTGCCCATCCCTGAGCAGGGGGTCTGGGGTCTGCCCTGGGGTGTCACAGTGGGTGACAGGGCTGTCACCATGGCCAGGGCTGCCTGGAAGGGGTTCTGGTGGCTGGGGCAGGGTGCCAGTCTCTCTTCTAAGGAAAAATGTTGAAATAACTTCTTGCTGCTGGTACTTGGCTGGCTGGGAACACTTCTGTAGTAAATCCTGGGTTGTTTTTTTTGGTGTGGCTTCCTTGCCCTCTCCCCTGTTCTGCGTGTCAGCCCTGTCTGGGCTCCTTGTCCTGTCTGGGACCTCCCGTGGAGGGGGAAAAGGGTTTGTGGGATCAAGAGGGGGAAACCTGCCTTTGCCTGGTGTGGTTGCCCTGATCAGAGGGGCTGTGTCAGGGCTGTCACCTCAGCAGGGCCTGGACTCTGCCCCGGGCAGCCTGGCCAGCTCTGTCCCTCACAGCTCAGCCATGCTGTGCTGGGTCACCTTGGTTCTGTCAGCACTGGGGTGCTTGACCTCTGGAGCCCCTCACTTGTCTTCCCAGGAGCTAAAATAATCCATGGGGCACTGTGACTGGTGGGAGCCCTGGCTTTTGCCATGGTGGTGGGTGCTCAAACCAGCCCTTGGTGCCTTCAGGAGACTGCTGGTGTCAGGGAGGAACCCGGGGGGCTGTGTGACCCTGCTGAGGGCCCCAGAAGGGTGCTGGGGACGTGGTGCTGGTGGCAGTGTCAGCCCTGCTGAGGGCAGCACAGCAAACCCAGCCTGTGAGTTATTGCAGATTTCCTCTGCCAGGTCCCCTTCCTTCCTCCCGGGGGGAGCACAATAAAATTCCCTTCATAGCGGGCAGAATTGAGGAAATAGTTGAGCGCTAATTCCCGTGCAGTTTGTTTTCCCAAACATCTGAGGTTGCTGGCCAGAGCAGTGCTGGGGGGGCCTCAGGCCCTGGGGAGCAGGCGGTGGCTCCAGCCAGGAACCCCTGCCAGCTGCTGGTGTGGTGGCACTGCTGGGCTGCCCTTCCTCTGCCCCTCTGATTCTGGGGGAGCTGGGGGGTGTCCCTGGGTGACCCTCAATGGATGCAGGGGCCAGGGAGCTGCTGTGTTTGCCCTGGCACCTCCTCCTCCAACCCCTCTCCTCCCCAGGGGCTGCCCAAGTGCACCCCAGCTCCTCAGGAGCCCGGTTCCCCTGTCTGTGGGGCAGGACAGCCCTGCCATGGTGCCTGCGGTCCCACGAGGGGCCATGGTGGGCAGGGGGAGGGCAACCCCCCGGCAGCCCTCAGGCACAGTGCCTCCAGGCTCCCAAAATGCCATAATCCTCCCTACAATGTGCACAATCCCCTTGCCAGGCTACAGAGCTCATTCATGTGACAAGCATGAGGAGGGGATCTGGGTCCTTGCCCAGCTCCTGCTCTGCCTGGGGAGTTTATTCAAGTTTTTTGGGAGATTTGGGTTCTGCTGAGTGTGCAGCTCCAGCCAAGCAGTCGGGGCTGCTCTGCAAACAACTGCTGCTGTTCCCAGGCACTGGTGATGGCTGAGCTGTGCTAAGGGCAGGACAGGACAGAGCCAGGCTGTCCCATGGCCTGGGCTGCCCAGTGGGGTGTGGGGAAGGCAGCAGGTGCCCTGGCTGGGACAGGGAGAAGTGACAGGGTGGGCAGTGCCAGCTGCCACCTCACTGCAGGTGGGTGTGTGGGAATGACCACAGCCCACACCTTTGCTCCCACAGAGGTTTTGAGGTGGCTGTGGCTGCAGAGACACGTCCCCAGGCATCACCCCATCCTGAGAGCAGAAGGGAACCCCCAGCAGAGCTCATGGTCCAGGCAGACAGCCCCAGCTGTGCTCAGCCTCTCACTGGGCTCTGCGGGGAAAAGGAACAGCCCCATAATGTGTGAGCAAAGCAGCATTGTGGGAGACAGATAATCAATTGCTACAAGATGATCATAAATTATTTTCACTGCATGTTATATTTTGTTAATGAGAGCCCTTGGCTGGTGTCAGGGAGCTGTGACTGGGGAGGTGAGGGATGCTGGTTGGCTGCAGGGCACAGCACACCCTGGGTGGCTCCCGTGGGGATGGGCTGTGCTCACTGCAAACACTGCCAAGGACAACCTCTGCTGCACTTTGTCCAGGTTTTTTCCCTGGGTGGACCTGAGATCTTTGCTCTGCTTCATGCAAATTTTGTCTCTCAGGTGTAGCCTGGGAGAACAACCCCGAATTCTGGGCACAGGGTGCTGCCTGGGCAGGGGCTGGCAGGCTGCACCCGGGGTGTGTGCAGGGCGGCTCTGGGCCAGCCAGGCAAAGGAGGGTTTTGAGCAAAAAGCTGGCTGGAGGCACAGGGCAAGCAGGCTGGTCCTGTCTGTGCTGCATGCCCTGACTCTGCACGGTGGGGAGAAGCTGCACTGGCCCTAAGATGGGCCCAGACATGTCCTGAGCACCCCAGGCTTTCTGCCCTGCTGGCTGATGGCTGCCACGAGGTGCCTTGGCCCAGTGCCCTCTGTGCCCACAGCCATGCTCTGGTGTGTGCTGGGGGGAGCCCACCCTGGATGCCATGACGGCCAGCTTCCCCGGGCACATGGGGATGAGCTGGTTTATCCCACTGTAAGTCACCAGAGCCTCCTGGGGCCACTGCTTCCCCTGCTTATCCCCCCTGGGCTGTCAGCACCTCAACAGTGGCTGTGACTGCCATGCTGCCCCGTGACGTTGCTCTGTGGCTTGCTATGAATTTAATTATTGCTGTTAATCATGAGAAGGGGCTGTGCTGGTGGCTTGTAGAGCCAGTCAAGATTTATAACCAGAGTGGATGGTCACTGGTAGAATTAGGGTTGGGGCTGAGCATTGGTGACATACACTGGGGGTGGCTCCAGGCTTGGCTGCCACAGGACCACTGTTTGCCATGGCAAGGGCACAGGCTTGGTCCCAGCAGGAGCCCCTGCTCCTCCAGGAGCTCTGAGCCAGGCCTGCTGCCAGCCCGTGTGATGGATGCTTCACGCTGCTGAGAGTTGCCCATTTCAGGACATGGCCCTGGAGACTGAGAAACAAACACTTGTGTGAGAAGTGGGGAAGTGTCAGTGCTGCAGCGAGCAGGACCCACGTGTGCCCATATGTGGAGGGCTGGGGGGTACAGGGGGGCTGTGATAGGGACCAGGGGGGGGTCTATCAAACCCAGAGTGGAGGGATGGGGTTCCAAGGGCAGTGCTGGGGCAGCTGCTGCTCTGTGCAGGGCCAGCTGGGCTCCTGCACCCTGAGCCAGTGCCCTGGGGTGAGTGGGCACCAGCTCTGGGAAGGGAAAACCTTTCCCAGTGTCCCCAGATCACTGCAGGGACCTGACCCTCTGGGAGCTGCTGTGAGGCATGCAGGCAGGAGCGGGGTGCTGGGTGCTGGCAGGAGCAGGGTGCAGGGTGCTGGCAGGAGCAGGGTGCAGGGTGCTGGCAGGAGCAGGGTGCAGGGTGCTGGCAGAGGCAGGGTGTAGGGTGCTGGCAGGACGCTGTGGTCACTTCCCAGCCTGCAGATCCCGGTGCCGGATCCAGCGCCATGAGCACCCTCTCGTGGCAATGTCCCCCCACGGCCCCGCTCCCCCCGCAGCACACACACCCGTGTCCTGTGTCCCATGGGCCACCAGGCAGGGCTCTGATGTATTTTCTTGCCTGCCTGCACTTGCAGCTCCAGGCTTGAGAGCTGGGAGCGATTGCACAGGGAAAAGATTAACTCTGAGTACATCAAAACAGTATGATCCTGGCCATGATTAACAAAGTATTAATTAGTTACGTGCCCACAGAGAAAAAGGGGGAAAAAAAAGAAAAAAAAGATGGCTAATTACCTTGTATGGAAAATTGGGAAAAGACAGAAAACGAACCATGTTTAAAACTTAATTAGAGGCCACATGTTGTGCATGACAATGAGCCTGTTTTTGTGAACATAATTGTTTGCAATTACAGATAGTGTCGTGTTTTCATCTCCTCCCCATGCAGCACCCCTTCTCCAGCAGCCCAGGTCCCCCACCTCCCTTCCACCCTGTCCCTCTCTGCCCATGTGGGGTGGCTGAGCCGTGGGGAGCAGAGTGATGTCCTGGCAGCTCCTTGGGATGTGCCTACACGTGGGTGCTGAGCCTGAGCCCCTTGCTAACCCCTCCACTGCTCTCCTCTCTTTGATGTCTGTCTCAGGAGCTCCCGCAGACAATGAAATGGTAAAGCTAACCAGGCTTTGAACTGCAATAAACCGTGTGAAGATGGAATCAATTCTGCAGTCGGATGACTCAATAATGAAGAGTCGAGTCAAGACACACTGTGGTGTGTCACATCTCAGATATCTTCATTCCTTTTATCTGCATGGAGGGAGCAGATTTACCCAGCGTTCAGCTGAGACTGCAGCAAACAGGCTGGTGATTAAACCCTTCCTAGAGACATCCTGGAGGTTAATCCCTTGATTCACTCATCCCACCGGGACTGGAGCAGAAGCTGCTGGTGCAGAGCTGGGTCCTGCACGGACAGCGGGAGCTGAGACAGGCAGAGACCCCCCAGCTAAGGGCCCAGCTCTGCCCAGCCCCTGCCTGCAACTCAGCACCAGTGCCCCTGGCTGGGTGGCCAGAAGAACTTCTGCTGACACATCAGGTCAGCCCCAAGCTTAGGCACTGGCTGAGAACCGAGTCAGGGCATCATGTCCTGACACAAATCCAGCCCAGTTAGTGCTGACTGGGGAGGGGTCCCTGGATGGTGCTTGGGCTGCTTGTCCCCCGCTGGGCAGAGGAGCTCTCCACACCCCCGGAGTAAGAGGTGACAGTAACAAGGACACAAGTGCCCCCTGACATTGCTTCTTGAGGACATCACCACCTTCATGGCAGTCACCAGTCCCCGCAGGGGCCACCCGAGTTTCTCTCAGCGGGGAATGGCCCTGAGCTGCTGGGGTGGGTGGGAGCCAGGGGCCCCGCAGCTCCCTCCCTGTCCCTGCACCCCCCTCTCTGTCCCTGCACCCCTCTCTCTGTCCCTGCACCCCCTCTCTGTCC
>JAAWXA010000047.1:3370874-3419539 GCA_038090715.1 Florisuga fusca | reverse complement strand
CCCCCTTGCCCCCGAACTCTCCCGCCCCCTCCCCTTCCCGGGTGTCCTTCCCCGCGCAGCCACAAGAGGGCACTGCGGGGCTGGCGACAGCGGCCGCGGGGGCGCAGCCGGGGGTGACCTCGGAGCCAGGGGGGGTCTCAGCCTCGGGGACCTCGAAACCAGGCACCCAGAGAGCAGGGACAGCCACAGAGACACCCAGAGAGCAGGGACAGCCAGAGAGCAGGGACACCCAGAGAGGCACCCAGAGAGCAGGGCACCCAGAGAGACATCCACAGAGACACCCAGAGAGCAATGACACCCACACAGCAGGGCCAGCAGTACTGGGCAGCCCCCGGTCACCTCCTGTCACAGCCTCCAGCACTGGGGGGAGTTGGGGTGCTCATGTAAAACACCTCCCTGCTGGAACAGAGTGCTCATGGCTCACTCACATGGTTTGCTGCTGCGAGAGGCAATGGAGAGCTTCTCTTTAATCAGGGCATTTGAAAAAAAACAACAACCCAACACCAAAACAGTTAAAAAGAACCAAAAAGCAGGGAATATAAGTAAGAGCACTCTCAGCACGTCTCAATAGAACAAGAAGGATTAATGCACAGCATGGTTAAATAAAGAAGAGTTGCTTTCCATGGCTTGAGAGGGACAAGAGAGGAAGAATGAAAGCCAAGCATGGGAGAGAATGAAACCTCAGAGGAGCAGAGAGCAAGGGCTGCTCTGAGCATCTCAATGAAGAGACCTTTACCTACAAAGCTGAGGGGAAAACCCACAGGACTCAACATCTCTGTGTCTGCAGCCCTTCCTGGGATCCTGTGCCACAGGATGGGGATGGTGGTGCTGAGCCTAGCCCTGATGCTGGTGAGAATTAAAACTTCACCAGGGCAGGAACTGCAGCTGCTGCCATGGGAGGACCTGGGCACACAGCTCGTGTGGCTTGCAGCATGCAGGGTTACCTCATTTACAGGATTTATGACCTCCAGTGCTTCCCATGTTTTCTCTATCCTCTCCTATTAATCAATAAGCCATTATCATAACCCTTAAGAAGTGATGTATAGGTTGTATCTTCAGTTTCCACCTTGGAAACAGTCCCTGCCTGCATCACAGCTTGCTACAGAGCCTCTGGGCTGTGAGGATGGATAGAGTGGGTGCCAGCTCAGAGAGAAGGGACAGCACAGCCCCTGCCAGGCCATGAAACCATCCTGCACCCCACTGTCCCTGCAGGGCAGGGGGCAGAGCACCAGTAGCTCCAGTCCTGGCAGCCACCAGGCTACTGGTCTGTACAAAGAGATTTTCCTGGTGCTGCAGGAAGAGAACAGCAATGAGCTTGCCACGTCATCAGCTGCAGAGTGTGTTATCTCCAGAATTAATATGCAATCGGCCAGGGGCACGGATTATTATAGAAAAATTATGCAACTAAGTAGGTTGTTAACAAGTTGATTTAAAATTCATAAATGGGAGGGGGAAAGATAACAGGGCAGAGAACGGCAGGCTCAAATTAATTTAAACTGTTTGATGAGGAATCAGTGATGTAGGGAATGGGATCAGGAGGAGGATTAAAGGGAGTTCATATTTTAAATCAATTTGAAAGGGTGCCAGAAACTTCTCCATTCAGCCTTGGTCATTGTGAGACCCCATCACTCCTTTCATTAGTTCCAAACTCTTTGGCTGTATTTAGCAGGCCCCAAGTGGACCCTGAATTCCTTCCCGTGTCTGCAGAAGGTGCTCACAAAAATCTCCCTTTCTCCCCCCTTTGATTAGCTCAGGATCAGAGCGACCCTGACCCTGGAGCCTGGGACCTGCTCCCAGGGAGTGCCCAGGCACTGCAGAGAGCCTGGCTGGGGAGAGGCTCTGGGGAGAGGATGGAGAAGGAGCTGCCAAAAGGGATGGAGAAAGAACCCAGGTATGGTTTTGTGATGTGGAGAGAAAACACAGCTGCAGTGCTGATGCCTACAGGTTCTCCACTATCATCACACACACTTCCATGATCCATTTACATAAATCAGGCACCCAGTGACTGGAGCACACCCAGGGACTCCTGTCCTGGCTCAGGACTCAGGCAAAGCTGACTGGAGAAAGCTGCCAACACTTGTCTTCTGCCTAGTCCTTACTGGTAAAGAATCTTTTGCATTTTTTTTAAAAGTAATTTGTTAGATCAACATCACTTCCACTTGTTCCCATGTGCAGGAGCACAGGCTGGCTGTCACCCACTGCCCAGCCCCAAAGTGTCTGCAGCTGCTGCTCGAGTGAAGTCAGGTGAAGTTCAGGGCACTAATTTTTAAATAATGGAAAAAGTTGTAAGGAAATGGTGTCAGTATTTAAATCTAATCAGCTTATGCAGGGCTCAGCCTCCCAAAGTAGCCATTTTTTAGTAACAGCAGTGGTTTTGTGGGTTTAAATATGAGACCCAAGAGCTGTTCCATATTTTAGGCAATCAACAGCACTATACTTTTTCAAAAGTTAATTTAAAATGTAACTCCATATAGCTGTTCGTTATGCACTACTGTCTCAAACGAAGGCCTGTGTCCAAAGTAGTTCCAAACAGGAAGGCATAAATAAGACCCAATTAAAAATATTCCAGCTTTGTTTTTACTCCTGGTGACTTGTCAGTTTAGCAAACAATGGAGCTTATAACCATTCATCATTTGGGCTCCATTTGTGCTGCTGACTCATTTACCTCTGGAGCAGACAGCCCTTTCATTGTGTGTTTAACTTCACAAATAATTTATCAAACACAGCACCCAATTAAACTGCCCTTCTGTATCCATTAGCCATCATATTGATCTTCTTTTCTGCTGCCTTTATCACTAGCTGTGGGCCTCAGGTTTGTTTATTATGATAAATATTATTTATGGAATCTCCCTGAAATCCTGCTGAGCATCCTCTGGGGTGCTGCCTGTCCCTGGCTGTAAGGGACATTCCCCTCACCACCCCTCCCTGGGAGGAAACCCCAGCTGCTGGTGATGGCTGAGCTGCCACAAGGGCCAGAGGACGTGCAGAAAATCAGATGTTTCATTCAGCAGGCACACCCAGATACCACTGCAGAGCTGGTGGAGCCGGGGCTGGGAGCTCCTGGTGCAAGGGGGGGGAACGTGGGATGTGCCCAGAGCTGGGATGGGTGATGGTGCCTCCCCGGTGCCTCTGAAATGACTCAGGATCTCAAAACATTTCCAAGCTTCAGCAAAGCTGCAGAACAAGTGAATGGCTGGGTGGGGGTTACCTTAGTGCAGGGTTAAATGGCAAAAATGGGAATTAATTGGCTTGCCTTGGGCTACATAAGGCACTAAGGAGGGGCTTGAGATTAGAAGCCAGGTGTCCTCCATCCCTCTCTGCCCTAATCAGCAGATAAGGCACCTTCTTTAGTCTTTGTAGCCATGAATCTCAGTTTAATTAGCTTTATCTCCACAGACCTGCTTTATCTCTTTCCCTGCACCTCAGAGGCTGATCTCTTGCTGTACTCCTGGGCTGTTTGGACTCTTGGCAAAGACCATCCTCCTCAGCCCCACGACAGGATTTACCCTTTGGGCTAAGGAAAATCCTTCCTAATTCACTGGCACTCCAAAGCATTTTGTCTCTATTCCTCTGCAGATACCTCCCGAGTAGGAAGAGTTTCCATCAGAGTGGGGAAGTTTGAAATCCTGAGCAATTTCATGGCTACTTGGAAATAACACATTAAGGGAAAGATCCCATACTGTGCCAAATTATTTAGGAGTGCTGGGTCAATAGCAAAGGTAATTAGATATTAAGAGTTATTCCAAGTTGTTGCCTGAATTGTATTAAAGAAAAATTCAGCAAAAATTCTAAGTGCAAAATGCTGCTTAGAATTTTTTGTTTCCACGAAGCCACTGTAATTCCTCCCACCCTCACTGTCCAGCTCCTCTGCTCACTGTTGGAGCCTGGGTTGCTGGAGGGCCACTGGCGTGGGGGTCTTGGCCCCCTCTGGTCCTGGCCCCACTGCAGGAGGGGCTGCTGTGGGTCTGGATCCATTCTGAGCTGGTGGGAGACACAGTTGGACACAGGGAGAGAGTTGGGGGGACTGTGGGGTGGGCTGGACCAGAGCATCTCCTGCCCCATCTGCATCCAGGAACACTACCAGGGCTCACACAGGAGAGTCCATGGTGTCTAAATTAATCATGTTATTTATTTACCTAATTATATGGGCACGGTGCCATCAGCGAGTCAGCAGAAAGTGGAGAGAAAGTCATAAATGAAAGAGGAAAGTGTGACCTCCAGCAGCACTGCTGGGGCAGGCAGGGGGTGGGGAGGGGCTGGGGGCATCCTGAGACCCTCTGCCAAAGGAGTCCCACGGGCAGGCAGGGGCCATCAGGAACCTCCCAGCCTCCAGCAGTGACAGCTCAGGCACTGACCCCCAAATCCAGTGTCCCAGCCAGAGCCCCCCTCGACTCAGCTCCTCTGGCTCCCACCTCGAGGGAAGAGGGACCCTCGGCAGTGGAAACTCCTCCTCCAGCAGCTCTGCTTCAGCCCTCTCTTTTCTCATGGCCTGCTGAGGGGAATGAAGAATTACCCACACTCATCCCTATTTATTTCCATATTAATATTTCCTCATTTAAAATGCCACAGCACATTAATCTAATGAAACCATTTAAACCCTCTGCCCTGCCCCAGCCCTCTGGCAGGTTTGGCACACTCTGGGTTCTTGCTGCATCCCCCTGGCCCCATGGAGCATCCGTGGCACTGTGTCCCCATGGCTGCCCCGGTCATGCAGTGGGGCAGGGACCACAGAGCACTGGCTTGTGCTGGGAGTGTCAGAAACTGCAGATGCCAGAGAACATCTGTGTCCCAGAGTGACACTGGGTAAGGAGGGAGCTCCTGTGGGGACAGCATCCTGTGGGGACACCCCACGGGGACAGCATCTCCCTGTCACCATCCCCACTGACAGAGCATCACCCAGGTGCCCTCTGGGCCCGGGAGGTTTGGCTCTGAGAGCCGGGGCCATGGGCAGCCCCCCCGGGCCGTGCTGTGCCTCCCAACCCAGGCAGCCCCAGCTCTGTGCTGCCTGGCATTCCCAGCACATCCCAGGCTGACGGATCACTGCGGCAGCACTCTAATTCCATAATCACTTGCAAAGAGACTGGTTCCTGCCTTCTCATTTAAAATGTCACAGCTTGTGTTTGCTCTTTTATGCTTTGTACTTTCAATGAACTCCTTCTTCCCAGGACCCATTAGCTGGTTTAAAACTTTATAACAATCATTAGGGAGTTGTTCACGGCTAATTGTGCAGTCAGCACTGTGCCTGCCAAGCTCCACCACTGCCTGCCTCTTCCTCCTCCTCCCCTGCCCTGGCACCCATCCTGCCCAGGCACCCGGCAGGCTGGGATGGCCCTGGGCCCCTCAGGGCACAGCAGAACCCTCAGGGATAAATCTCTTCCCCAGTGTTTACAGGTGCTGGTCAGCAGTTCCTGCCCAGCTCCCAGCCTGCAGAGGTCTCCTGTCAAGCTGTCTGCAACTCCCACCCGCCAAGGTTTACAGAGGGGGCACAGGCTCCTTTTCATGGCAATGGGGGAAACCGGCCAGGGCATGGCCCTGCAGCTGGGAGAGTGGCTGGACTGGCAGGATCAGCCCACCTGGAGCCAAAAGCCATGCTGGAAAGAAGGTATTCTCTGGAGGTTCTGGCTTCCCCCAGGGTGTGCACTGAACCCCTCCCTGAAGGGCTGGAAAAGAGGCATTGCAGAACTGAAAGCTGCTTTTGACAATGAAAAGCCTACGCTGAGTCTGTAATGAGTGCAGGGGATAACACGTGTAATCCTCCCAAGCAGGAGGGAAGATCCCTGCTAATCCACGCTGAGCCCCAGGAGGAGCAGGCAGGAGAGAAGCTGGAGCATTCCAGGGAGCTCCTGCCTCTGGAAGGGGATCAGGGAAGCCCGAGGTGCTCAGGACAAGCATCCCACCCAGCAGGGCTGAGCCCGGGGAAGAAGCCTGAACCACGCGTGCCCCGGGGGCTGCAGATCTGCCCTGGGCACACCACTCAGTGCCTGGGGTGCCACAGCTCAGGGTGGGTTTCTCTCTCTGTGCCACCCTCCTGAGTCCTGCTTCCCCCTGCTCCAGGCTCATTCATCCTTGGGAAAGCTTTTTGCACCCAAACCTGCTCTGTTTGCAAGCAAAACAAAATTCCTTCATTAGCTGGATGTGTTTCCACTGCTGCTGTAACCAAATGCCAAGGTAAATAAGTTATATGAACGGTATTTGATTTGATGGCAAGCTGGAGGAGACCTCTGGTGCCCAGAGGATTGATGTCTGATCTTTTTCCCGTCCGTGGAGCAGGTGAGGAGCACAGCAGTCAATAATATGCTCAGTTTTGTTGCTCATCCCCAGCCTTCTTCACCAATAATTGGACTGGGAAGTGATGAAGTATGGGGCTGGTGGCATTTGCATGCTGGCTGGCCAGTGCTAATCAGAAAGGAGAAAATACACTTCTAATTGGGTTACACAATCAGATCTGAGGAGAGGAAGGAACTTCTTCCTGCTGAACAACTGTTTGTTGTTGCTCCAGTGCAGGTTTTGTGCCCCACAGTCCCACTTCGTGCTGTATCCTCTTATCAGAGTTATTTTCCCATCTTAAATCAAATTAATTGCCTCTGTGTCCAAACACATCTTGGGTCCTCTCCTGCATGCTTTCCAGTCAACACCACAGTCTGTTCTCTCACCAGAGGACAGCAGAGATGTCAGCAGTTGCTGACATTTCAAGGTCTGCACTGATGGGGCCATATTCATCCATGAAATGATGGCAGGAGACACTTTTGATGTAACAGCAGGGGAAATTGTGGAAAAGTCGCAATTTTGTCCCCATTTATCCTCACACAGCCCATACCACAGAAGATAATTAACCTCCCTTGCCCCCGTGCCCCCTCCCCAGCCTGCAGAGCTGTGGGCACATGCTGGCCGTGCATCCCCAGCAGGGTATGGATTGCTCCTTGGAGCTGTGCTCAGGCAGCATTTGTTCAGCTGTGAGCTCCTCACAAATGTCAGCCTGGGAGTTCCTGCCTTGCCATGCAAACCCCATCAATCCACTTGTCAAGATGACTGAAGGAGTTAAAGTGATGAAGGTCAAGCCCATTGCTGAGATCTGAGCCGTGCTGCTTGTTCCTCTGCCTCTGTCTTTGCCTCCCACAGCCCTCCTCAGGCCCGTTCCCATTCCTGGTGCTACTCACTGATTCCTTGCCACTGTTAAGACGTTGACACAAAAGATTCGTTAGGTTTATCTGGGGAATGGATACTGCCCCCCAGGAGCTGCCTTTGTCCCCTTCCATAACCCCATCAGCTCATTCTACACACAGGGCGATGGGCAAACCCACAGAATCAGGAAGGCTGTGACTGGAGGATCTCTGTGAATTCCAGGGAATTCCTACACACTGCAGACTCAGCAGGTTCAGTGGAGAGCAGCAGATCATGGGAAGGGAACTCTGCAGAGCCCCAGAGTCCCAGCCTCCACCCTTGAGAGTCACAACATCAGAAAGACCCCATTTATGGACAGCTTGCTTCCCTGAAGAGTGAAAACCCATCATCCTTGCTGAAACCTTCAGATCTCAAACTGTTTAATAAGTAATGCAGTTTGACAATGAGAAAGAGAAATGCTGCCCAGGCCCAGAGCTGCAGCCTGTGCTGGAGTCCAAAGCTGTGTTTGGGAGGGAGGGAGGGCAGAGCAGAGGGCACAGTGCTGCCATCACTCCTAAGGCATCACGGCTCCAGAGGCTTTAAGTATTTATAATTATTTTTCTTGAATTATTAAGCACTGGGTGTGTGGTTCACAGTGAAGAGGAGTGACTGAACCGTGTGTTTTTCTGAATGAACTCAGCAGTGAGGCTGCCCCAACACACCTGCACAGCTTGTGTGCACCCAGCAGCTCCCATCCATCCCAGAGACATCAGACCAGCAGCAGTGGGTGGCCCCGTGGATGCCAAAACGTTTTCTTCAGTGCCTGGGGCTCAGTTCTGGCTCTGATTAGCACAACCCGAGCAGTGCATTCAGACAGGAGCAGCTGGTACCCATCCCTCTGGCAGCCAGGAGGGGCTCCGTTCCCTGCAGCCCCCTCCCCCTCCTCCTTCTCCTCCTCCTCCCCCTCCAAAGCAAGGAAGGGGCTGGGGAACACCTTGTGTATCCCAGCCTGAGGGTGTGTGTGCATGGCAGGATGCACAACCCTGCTTAGAAAATGATTTGCAGCCCTGCTGGGATGGAGGAGGCAACGTGGGGGCGAGCAGTGAGGCAGGCAGCACAAAAGGTAACCCAGCTCCACAAAAGCCTCTGGATCTTTCATTTGCCTTTTATCAGAGGGCTGCAGTCCCCCATGCCCATGGCAGCCCCTGCTAAGCACTGCTTGCTCAAGCAGCCTGGACCCTTTTGGGGTGCTCAGCTGGCAGCAGTTTCAAGGACCATGCTTAGGAAGGCAATTTCCAGCCTTTGCCTGTTTGTCACAGGGAATCCCCCCTTTCCTCTCTCCTCTGCAGTTACCTGGATTAACTGAAGCAGCTGGGTTTCCTTTCCCTGTTCCTGATGCCTAAACCCAGCTGCACCTTCAGGAACTCCCAAGTCCTGTCCCAGGCACATGCTCCTCTCCCATCAGACACTTTCACAGAGGTAAGCACTGGTAATGCCCAGAATGATGGTAATTATCCCAGGGTATACGTTGGCAATGACAGGGGTGTACATTCAGTCCTTCCACCCCCCCATATGTGAATGTGATCAATAAGCAATCGAGTCATTAAAAATAAAGCTACTCCTATTATCTGCTGGTCGATAACTCATTACTCCTGGACATACCTATCTCACAGCAGCCCAGCGTGGAGGGAGCTCACAGCAGGCACCAGAGGGCAGGGCAGGGTCTGCAGCCCCACCTTGACCCCCACCTCAGCCTCCTGCACTGTCCCACCACCACCAGCCAGGACACAGCCTCCTCACACCACCCCTCTGCTCCCACACCATGATGTCTGCAGACACAGGGGCTGTTGCACCTCATCTGTTAAAGGCCTTTGCTGTGCAGCCTCTCACCACCACACGAGTGCAAACACAGCCCTGGCTCTGCCCTTGCTGCCCCCATAGGTCTGCACATGGGCAGAACTCTCATGGGAGGATGCTGCCAGGCCATAGCTGCTCCATTTTCCCTCCCTGTCCCCCCCAGCCACCATCAACCCCCGTGACCTGTGTCCCCTGTGAGCCTCTGGTGCCTGAGGACAGCAGGATGCTTCTTCAGTATGGGCCTGTATCTATTATTAATATGCAATTGTAAACAGCTTTTTATTACTGCACACCTCCAACCTCCCTGTCCCCTCTGCCCTCCCTCTGCTGATCCCCACTGCCCCTGATGGGAAATGCTGACAGTAATAAATGGCTGGCAAAGCAATTATACACATTAAGCTGAAAAGTATGAAGCTGAGGTCAAAACTATTTTCTTTCTATAATTACATGGAGAGTAAATTCAGTTTGCCAGCAACAGAAGTGATACAGAAGGTCACAGGGAGCAGAAGGGAGCAGCCCCACTCTGCATCTCCACAAAGGTGTTCTGCTGGTATGCATCACCCCAACACTGAGCTGAGAGCCCAAACCCAGGCAAGTCCTGCCTTGCAACAGCTTGTTGCTCCATTTAGGGTTCCCTTTTTGCTTTCAGGTCACTTCTAAGCCTCCCGAGTGAGCATCTGGGCTGTCTGTGCCACCTGTTTGAACATGAGCCAGCTCTGAAACAAGGCTGTTCTGTCTGAAATAAGGATTACTGAACTGTAACAGGGTTTCTTACTTGGCTAATGCACCATATAAAAAAAAAAAAACAACAGAAAAAAGTGGTCTGTGGCCAGGAAACAGCTCACCTGGCAGGGGCACACGCCAGGCAGGTGCAAGGATCAGGGTGTCCTGGCTGGGTGTGGGGTGGGAGGTGACCTGGACACAAAATCCAGGCCCTCACCTGCAGCTCTCCTTGCTCTGGGCATCAGGAAAGGCTTCTCCTGAGATCTCCTCCTGGCAGGCTCTGAAGTGTCCAGTTTCAGCTGCAAAATCACCTGTGTCACACTAGAGAAGGATTTCCACTCTTTCCAATTAGCTTTGGTGAGTTTTTGCTTTCTTCAAATCAAAGCCCTGAGACAGTCACTGCTCCTCCTGCTGCGTTCCAGTGCTCAGCAACAGGAATTCATCTTCCTCTAACAAGCTCTTCAAAACACCCCCCTGTCCTGCAGCCCCCCCAAAGGAGCTGTTCTGCCCTGCAAACAGCAGGGATCCTGCTCCAGATTTTACCAGAGGTGAGAAATTTTAGGGCTTTCTTTGCAGCACCCCCCGTGCCCCCTCCCATGGGGATGGTCCAGGGCAGAGGTGGCTCCCACAGGACACCCGTGGGGCTCAACGGGAGGAAGAGGAGGAAGAGGGGAGCATCCCCAACCCCTCTGGGCACCTTTGGGGTCCTGCCCTTGCAGACACGGAGCAGCACCCAGGGCAGGGCTGTCCCTGTCCCCCAGGACCCCTGGGCTGCAGGAGGCAGGGAACAGGGCACAGCTCCTCTCACCAACACTGGGCACTGCTGGGAGAGAACCAGCTCTGCCACCAGCTCTGCCATCTCTCAGGCAGCTGCTGGTGACCTCCAGCTGTTCTCACACGACATTGGAGTTAAACATCTGGCGAGATCTAATGAAACTCCCGATTATTAATGACTTCCACGCAACATTTACAGTTAAAGGGCATTTCCCACAGCTGTTTATATTTCAGCAGAGGCATGTGCAACCTTTCCCCGAGCTCCCCAGAGCCCAACTATGGTAACTGCACTCGATAAGGAAAATTCAGATCAAATCCTCTCCATTCCCCCCCCCGCCCTTTCTTTTTTAGTTCACAGACCATGAAGGAAACAGATGGGAGTTGAAAAGAGATTGAAAATGACAAAGGAAGTCTAGAGACATTTATTTCCACTCAGAACAAATTAATTAGGTTGTCTGGGGACACCTGATTACCGTTTCTGACAGTGAGGGAGCAGTCCCTCTCCGTGCAGGGGATGCTCAGGGACAGGCAGGGCTGGGACCTCTGTCCTCAGGACAGGCCCTGGGGAACCACCAGCTGCTCTGCCTTCAAAGTTCCCAAAGCAGCTAAAAGTTTGTTGGGTTTTTTTGGTTTTTTTTTGTTTGTTTACAAGTGCAAGCCTCCAGGATGGGTTATTTTATGTTTTCTTGCCTGTATTGTTTAGAAAGCCAAAGGGAAAAGAAAACAAACCAAAAGCAAACTTTCAGGTTTATAAAGTTGATGTGTTTTCCCTTTCTTTTTGATATCAGACTTTCTTTCCTTCCTTTCAGTTATTTTCCAGAACTGCCAAATGAAAAGAGAAACCAAGAAATAAAGCAGATCCCTCAACTTCTCCAGACTGTAGCTGGATAGTGAGGCTGATATGGAAAGCATAAATAAGAGAATCACAGAAATGGCATAATGATTTCTTCAAGAGGATGTAATTTGGAAATAGCTTTTCTATTTCCACTTTATTGGTTATTTTTCGTTGAGCAGCTGTTCTTCTTGTGTTGATATAAAACCTGTTTCTTTCGTTCCGAGAGAAATTCTTTATTCTTGTGGCTACAGAATTCAACTTCAGAGGTCACGTATCGTTTCCAAGTTCAACGCACTCTGGAAGGAATCTATATTCTCCTCATATGGTTCCTGGGCATGAAAGCAATCTCTAAATACTTGGAGGATAAAATGAGGTCAAACCTGCAATTCCAAGCAGCTGCTTCCGAGTGAAGCCAGAGCTCTGACCTGCTGCTTTGTTTCTGCCAATGCAGTTTAGAAAACAGGAGTGGGAAATTGTTCCACGATAAATGGAAACCTGCAAGCACAGGGGGCTCTGGAGCCTTGGGTTCTCTTTCCAGCTATTCCTAAGAAGAGACTGGGAATTTCAGCAGGCTGCACTAACTGTGCAGCTGAAGGAAGGGCTGGATGCCACTCAACTTTCTGCAATTGCATCATTTACAAACCCCCAGCAGTGCAGGGTTCCCACTGCCAGGGTCCCCTCAAAGCACTGCAGGGCATGGAGAGGGGCACCCACAGCCCGGCCATCCCCAGGGGCACACAGGGGATGCTCAGGGGGAGCTGGCGGGGTGGAAGCTGTGCACGGCACAGGAGCAGAGCCCCGATGGCTGCTCTGAGGCATCTGGATTTTTCTGGAAGCCTCCATTGCATCTGAGGCAGAGTATCAGTGTTAGTTACACCCTGCACATTGCCAAGGTGGGTATCACAGTGCCTTCCCTGCTGCAGTTGGAGCTGGGGGAATTTATGAATGCATTAATACCCCATCCTGAAGAAAATAAAGCATCTTAAATACCCTTCAAAATACACTTTAAAAGTTTCATTCACTTCAGCATTTTCAGAAGCTGCAATTAGCTAAGCCAGTGCTGTATCTCCCAAGACAACCACTTCCTTTCTCTTCTGAGTGCTGTGTCCCAGGGAGCTGTGTCTGTCACACAGGGGCCTTTAGGTAGAGATTGACCACGACATCACTGATTCCTCAGCATATACCCTCACTCTTGCAAAGAAGGGTTATAAAGCCTTTAACTGCCTGAATACCTGAGTCCTTTCCTCCTCTGGAGAAGGGGATCCAGATCCCCATGCCCTCGGAGTCCCACTGCCCCATCACTCCTGCACCCACACAACCCTAACAGTGGGGGCTGCTGAAACCCCACCACCTCAGAGGAGATGCCAGCTCCTCTTTGTGTCTGCCAGGCCAGAATCCTGACCAATGGTAAAAAAATAAGATTTTAAAAAGAATTCTAAGCAACTCTGTATGTGTAGCTCAATGAAGTAAAAAACCCTGCACACTGCAACTTCAAGATCTTCGTAATTAATACACATAAGTGATTGATTGACCTCAAAACTTTGTGGCAGGAAATCCATTCACTTGCCAATCAATCCAGAAGAGCTGCCACTTAAAAAGGACTAAGACAGATGGCACCAATGAATTGTGCTGCAGTAAATGGAGCTAGGAGAGCAACTTCAATTTTTCACTTTAACCTACACCAGAGCATCCCATGTTCACCCACAGGCCCCACGGCTGCTGCCAAGCAGAAAGGAAGGTGTTTAGCAAAGTGTTTTTCTGCATTTCAAGAGGACACACACCCCAGATCTGTCAGACCATGGAGCAGGTGGAGGCTCCAGCTGCCCCAAGCCATGGAGCAGAGGATTTGTGCACACTCCAGCTGGGGCTGGGCATGGTTTAAGTCATTCCTTCCCTCTCACTTAAGCTTTTTCTCTTTCCAGATGAAAGCAAACTGCATTAATTTCTCCTGATATAGTGGAACCCCAGCTCTGTTTATACTTACTCAATCTTTCCTCATTTAAACCCAGGACATTTGTAATTTCAGGTTTATTTGCAACCGTTAAGATTTTAATATGTTGGCTTGAACATTCTTGCAGAAATATGCTGAGCACTATTTCCATTGTAATTAGCATTGCAAAGCAATTTTTAGTTCTGTCAGCTTCGCTTTTAATATTTTATAATCAATAGCTAGATAAATAATAATGCAATCAGGAGCCCCTCTGCCAGTGATACAAATGATTCTGAAACCCAGCTAGTGCAATTAACATTTTCTTTTCACTTCTTTGTGCAGAAAATCAAGGTTGCTGTCAGTAATGTTGTAATTCTTGGAGGAGGAAAGTAACTTAGTTCTGACTCTGCCAGCAACACCCTGGGAGCTTTGCACCAGCCCCTGGCAGACCCTTTCCCTAGCAAAACATTACTGCAGTATTCTTTTCCCTATTACTCTGTTTCATTGGGATTCAGATAAATCCCACACGCTTTGTGGGAACTGGAAAGAGGATCCCTGTCACTATTTACAAGGATGTGACATCTTCCCTCTAACTGACTGGACAAGGAGTGTTTACAGGTACCTGATCTGCCACCAGTTACAGAGACAATTAGCCAGAGAACCCCCACACCAACATTCCTTGTGACCAGTGGGAGATCACTGTTCACTCTGATAGGAATTTCTTCTCATATTCATAGTGATGTACCAGGCACATCTGGAGCTGAACTGCCCCTGCCACTTATCCCCCAGCTAAGTGTTTACTTTCCCTTAGAAGAACAATATTTACTGTCAAGGAGAAACCTTTGTTAACAAAAACAGTTTTATGTTTAGAAAACAAAACAAACCAAACCCAAACAGCCCCAGGAACTGTGCCAAGTGTGGATGTTCCCTTAGAAGAACAATATTTACTGTCCATGACAAACTTTCATTTACAGAGCAGTCTTCCACTTAGCTAAAAAAAACCCCAATCAAGCAACAAAAAAGAAAAAAAAACCAAACCCAAACCAACAAACAGCCACAGGAACACTTGCCAAGTGGCAGCAGCCCAAATACTGCCATGTACCCACCTTGGCCAGCTGCTCCTCTGCCCACAGCCAACCAAAATGAATTAGAAGTCAGGAAATATTCAAGTTCCTAGCGTGCTGTTTCATTGCATTGAAATAACATTTGGAGTGTGATGGTCTGGGATATCTACCATGGGCTGCATATTCCTGCTGCTCAGCCCATGAGGAGGAGCCTGCTCAGTATTCAGCACAGCTCCTCCTGCCTCAGCTGCTCCAGGGAAGTGCACCAGCTCCTGAGAGAAATGAACTTCAGTGGAAATCACTCAGTCACTTAAAACTGAACCTTTATTTCAGGTCATGAGGATCATCAAGAGATATTTGGAGCAATCTGTATGCAGATGTGTTTATTTAATCTGAAGTTATTTGTGCAGCTGCATTGTAATAAGAAGAGAGAATTTCACAGAGGTTCTGTTACCTCCTCTAGCAACAAAACTCTCCTGTGTACTTTGTCAGGGGCTTGGACTGCAGTTTACAAGCAGTGAATTCACTGTCTAAAACTCATGCTGTGATGAAGGACACTGGTTTAGCTCTTACCCTGCACACCTTCACTAAGTTCACAGCCCCCCAGCTGTTCCTGGGGCTGAGAGCAGAACCCCCCCAGACCCCTCTGCCCCCTCGGTTTGAGTCCCTCAGCAGTGCTTTTCCCTCCAGGATCTGGGTAGCATTCACCATGGCAGTGGGGTTGATGTCTTTCAAGGTTAAAACATTCTGATGGCAAGTCAGATTTCTGGTCTGAAGTTTTCCTTTGAAGTTCTTCTCAGAGCTGCTGGGGCAGGTGGCAGGAGGGGAGTGCCTGCAGAATGCAGAATGCAGAACATGGACATGGATGTGGGCACAGCCACTGGCCTGTGCCCAGGGACTCAGAGCAACCCTCTCTGTCAGCAAATGCTGCTGGAATTTTCTTCCAATGGAGTGGAAAAAGGAAATTGTGGAGTACTAAACAACAGGGAAATTTAATAATTCAGACTTTTGTTTTCAAACCTATCGCTGTTTCCTCAGTTAATATTCATGAAAGATAACCTAATATGTAATGTACAATAAATTAAAGCCTTTATTTCAGTGTCCTTCTGCTCTTCCAGCAGACTGCATGACATACATTGTGAGACTGAAAGAATAATTAGAATTCATCTCTGGGGAAGCAAACTAAATAATTATGATTAAGAAAAATATCTTTCTGCTGTTTTCTATCAAGCAGGCAGTTCAGCTAAAATGTTACCAGCAGTCAATAGCAATGCACTTCAATAACCAACACCAAGGACAGGGGTTAGGTGGCCCCATTGGCCTGAGGGCAGCAGAAGATGCTGTGAAACCTCCTTGGGCAGTTGTGCCCCAAGCTGGTGAGCAAAGGGAAGGAGCTGAGAAGTAGGAACCAGATCTATCCCCTAGCAGGGGGGTAAAGTGGAGCTGATTGAGCTGATTACAGGCAGTAATCTAAGACATGGAGAGAATGCATGCTGCAGCATTTTTTCTCTTAAATTACTTCAGGTTTTCAAGTTAGAAACATCTTTTATATCCTTTCCCAAAACTATCATTGTACACATGGTAAGAGGTGTCTGCCCTGCTCCACACATCATGGTTGGATATGAACCTCTGCATTTCCATCAGGAGATGGTCAGATAAATCCCTGACTCAACAAAGCAGCCCAGAAAAGCACAATTTAGTATCAACAGCTGACATCAAATATGTGAAGATTTCTCTTAGGGCTGTGCACATTTATTTCTGGTGGGCTGGCACTCCTGCTGGCACACCAAACCTCAGCAGGCAGGACCTGGGCTGAAAGGCCCCTGGATTTGCTGCCAGGCAGTGTAATCTCCTGGGGGTGGCAGGGCTGGGTATTTTAAACACTTTTGATCTTTTTCAAGTTCTTTTTCAAACTGTTATTTGCTGAAATTAAGTGAATTTTTACTGTAACACACACTTAACCAACTGCTTTATTAGTCAGCAGAAATTGCTTTGGCTAATTGACAGGGAAAACACTGGGACAGAAATCAAGACCTGGAAAGTATTGCTGGAGTAGTTCAGGTCCCATGGATCCCTCAGCTCCCCTCTCTGGGGCAATGCTGGGTGCAGAGCTGTTATAGGCTCTGTTTCTGTTAGCTCACTGCCTGCAAATACCAATGCATCTCTGTACTGAAACAGAGAGAGGATCATTTCAATTCACATCCTATGGCTTGCCCTTAAGTTTCCTCTACGGTGAATTATTAGCGTGGTGATAAATACATTTTGTCATTTCCTACATCATAAACATTTATTTCTAGTGCTAATTAGAACAGATTCATTGCTGCAGAAGTTGGAAGTGTCTATAAAAGCTCGTAGTTGTTTCACTAAGCACTGTGTGTGCAGCTGTGCCCCCACAAACCTGAGTAGAGGAGCAGATGGCAGAGATTACTGTGCCACGAGCCAGAAAGGGTTATTTGTGTACCTGGGTGATTAAGCAGTTTGGAGAAAAAAATCTTCAGCAAAAGCAGAAATACTAATATTACACCCCTCTGCTTTTGTGCCTAACATTCACTCTTGGTTCTGAAAGCAGAAGTACCAAGGATGGCAAAAAAAAGGAGCTTCTCCTGCTGCTCATGTGCTCAAGGGATTTTCAGGGCTTAGGCTGTTTTGATTTTTTTTAAAATTTTTATTATTTTTTAATTTTTTTTTTATTTTTATTTAATGAAGGCTTAAAACATTTTGCTGTTGCTTTCTGTTGCCCTGTTAGTAACCAGAAACATTATTCTCAGTTGTGTTTGCTGAGTGTTACTTTTTAGCAAGGTTGTGCTTGACACAGTCCATAAATTCTGGGGAATAAAATGAGATATGAAACGTTTAGGACACGGGTGCCAACGTGGCAAACCTGAGGGTGTTTTCCCTGTTGGCTGTGAGCCTCCGGGGTGGGGGGTGTTTCAGATCCCACAGAAATGGTCCAATCCTGCCACACAGCAGCCTGTGAGGACTGTTGTGTGTCCTCTGCCCCAGGGGCTCTGTTCAAAGGGGTGCCTGAAAGTGGGCTTTGGTGTTGGAGCTGCTGATGGGGATCGACAGGGGAAACAAAACACTGGGCACAGCAAATGTGGAGATCTCTATGAAAACCAACCATGAAATGGTGGCATTCGGCCTTTATGGATGCAGCAAGATATCCCAGCAGGGTGTGCAGAAATCCTGTTGCTTTCCTCATCCACTGAACTGTAAATGTGACCCTGTTTCTGCTCCAGCTCCCCTACACTGGCAGAGAGCGGGTGCAGAAATAGTTGTAACACAAACCAAGAGGAGAACACTGAAACTCATACTAAAAGCCCTGCCTAATTTTGTCTTGAAAGACACTGTTCCAAGTCCCTATTTTGGTTATAGTCAATAACTCCCTCCCAAGGCACATTGCTGGGTCATCTGCAGGGAGAATGAAGCTCACAGGCAGCCTCCCAGGCTGATGAAGATGCAGCTCAGCTCAGGCTTTAATGTGCAATGTTCCCTACAGAGTGATGAACCCTGAGCAGATAGTGGTGCAATTTCTTCTCTGGATCTCATTTGGGCCAAAAATGACAAATGTAGCTGCTAATTTAATTGCCTGTTGAATTGCCTTTCTCAGAGCTGGCCCCAAAAAATCAATGTGTGGAGATATGTTGGCTGCATGGACCTCGCGTTACAGATACCCCCAAATAAACCCACGTCCACTTTTAGTCAATTGCAGAACAGTGTAAGATGATAATAAAGGCTGAACACAAATAGGCTGTTGGGCTGAAATATCTGTAATTTAAAATGTGAATGTTCCTGCTTCTCTGGGAGCCGGAATGAAAGGTCAGGCTTTGCTGGAGCAGGCGGCAGGGGGGGAGCCCAGCGAGCAGTGAGACAAGGACTGGTTAGGCTGTCAAGTGTGTTATTTCCCATGAGCAACATTACCCATGTTTTGTTGCTTTAGCTATTTAGATAACTTAATTTGTTTCAGACTAATTACTACTTCATTACAGCGGCCTGCCTACTGCGAGCACAATTTCAAAGAATTTTAAAAAACTGATATGTGTTACAGTCCTCAAGCTTTGGGCCAGATTTGTGCTTAATAATTTAATTTAAAATTCATGTGAATCCTCAAAGAATCACAAGCTGCCTCTGGAAGTCCAAATGTGTTTCTCCCTGAGCACCACTTGTGCAGCCCTCAGGACCTGTAGGTAAGGCAACGCATGAGGTGATCTGAAAAATGCTATTTCCTTAGCAAGAGCACAATGTCAGAATTATTTTCCTCCTGTTCTTTCAGATACCTGTGATTTCCCATCCTCAATTAAATGCCATGTCACACTGGGGATCCAATCAAAACTCAAGCTGTTTCAGATCCCATTTCACATAAGCACAGAGAGGAATGTTAAATTTTTATCACCTTTTTTTGAACTGGAACCTCCAGGACAGTGCTGGGCCCAGCCTGCCCTGAACACACCCTGTGCAGTCTCACTGCCTGCTCCACACACTGTGTTCCACTGAATTAAGCTCAAAGATTAAAGCAACAAGAAAATAAAATTGAATTAGGTTGATGAGAATGTGAATAATGTCACTTGTAATTAGATCTTTTGTCTTCCCATTTAATTCCCTGCTCTTTTATAGTCTCTTTCCAGCTTTTGTGTCTTGTCCTTATCCCTTTTGAATATTTTTTTAAAATCGCTTGCTAAGCTCTGAGTAAGTTCTCTGCCTTATGCAGCCCTCAGACAAACACAGACCCAAGCAGACAGCCCATGGCTGGTGCATGGAAAGCAACAGGAATCTGACCAGGGAGCAAGGGAAGGAGGAGAGCAGCACTGTCCTCTCTGTACTCTGAGCTCCTGATGCAGCTGCTGTGTGCAGGGAAGGCTCTGAACCTGTTTCCTCCCAAGCACACTGACTGGATTTGCCTGAAAGCCCAGTTTTATAACTGCATTTTTTTAATTGAGAAAGATGACAGCTCAGTATTCAGCATTCTGCTGCAGCTCCTGGCGGGCTGGGTTTATCAGCCAGACAGCACTGCTCACGTTCTTTCATGCCTGGATGCCTTTGCTTTAGCTGGTGTCCTACGATTCATACTTAATAACTTCACTTTGGTTGCTTTATCACTATTGATTCAATTAATAACTATTTATCTTAGCCCCTGGCAGCTGCCAGTTTAACCCTTTGTGTTTGGCTGCAGGGAGGTTTGCTCTGCAGGGAGATTCCTCAGGGGGTTCTGCTGTGATAGCCCTGGCACCCTCACCTGATGATCAACAGGAGCCCAAGATAAACAGCACAGCAAGCAGCTCCTCTCTGGGGCAGCTCTCCATGGCACTGCTGGGCTTGACTCTGACCCCTTCCTCTCCTTAACCCTCCTCCTCCTCTGACTCTCCAGACTCCGCAGTATTAAACACTAATTTCCCATTTATTCTCAATAAAAAACATTCTTTAACCTCTAATAGCTTTCCTAAAGCCATAACCTGCTGTGTCTGTTGTTTAATAGGAAATCAATATTGTTGTAATACAATGAAATTAACATTGATTTATCTCATTCTAACTGGCAGCTAAAGCAATAAGGCATCAGTCCGTGTGCTCCTTCCAGGAGGTCCAGTTGGCTTCTTCAAGCCTGATGTGTTTCTCTTTGCTGATAATTAATTACAAAAATGTGGCACAAGGCTTGCAAAGGGGCTCAGGCAGAATGACTGCCTGCAGCAGTTTTCTAAATTAATGTGAAAGTGGAACCTATCAAACAGAGACACATTCTGAGTGTGCCCGTGCTGGCAGGCACAGGCAGGGTGAGGATGCCTGGGAGCTGATACCCCCTGGATAGGGATGGAGCTGCCAGCCCTGGGATCACCAGTGGGAAGGGACCACATCTCCTCACTCTGCTGGAAACTGTGTTCCAGCAGCTGGTGGCAAACCAGCCAGCAAGAAATCAGAAGGTAAAAACGGATTTCTGGCCAAGGAAAAAGGACATTGGTGTCTCACTCAGAGGACTGGGAGAGCCCTTTCTCATTTTAGTAATGCAGTGATTAACTCAGAGGTGGGAGGGGATACTCCTCTGAGACAGGAATGCTCTTGACTGCACTTTACATGGGATCTACAGTAATTCTGTTGTATTAATATAATTACCAGACAATCCATTTCAATAATATAATCACAACCCATATTTCATCCCTCAATTACTGTTCTGATTAGAACAGTTTCTAAGCCATAACCTCCTCACAAACCCATCACTAAAATGATTTTTAAAAGAGAACAATCCAATCATTACTCTCACCATGTTAAGCCAATTAGACCAGTAGCAACAGAGCAGAAAGGTATTTTTCTTACTGGCTACTCATCAGCAGTGGGAAGGGAAGTTTCATCAGAAAAACACATCCCCCTTCAGAGGCCTCTTGCAAAAACTCTCAGTCTTGCAAAGACTGAACCCGATGGGATAAATCAGCCCTGATCACAGCAACACATGAGTTATGAATCCCACCTGCCTCAGCACTGGCCTTAAAGAGCAGAAATACGATTGTTTGCCATAAGAAAGCAGTTGAGAAAGCTGCATATTACACATTATCATGTTATACATGATGGTTTTGCACAGCAGCCCTCTGAGACTGTAATGAATAAAATCTTGACAACATTCTCTCCTGCATTAATCATTTTAAGCTGATCCTACAGGATACAAGGGCAAATTAAATTCTATTTGCAATTTCATGCATGACTCACAGGTGTGGCCAGAGCCTGAGCTAGCAGTTTTTCAGTAAGACAAGCGTGTAAGTTGCAATTATGCAGTTACTTTCTCCCATGTGCCAGCACTCTTATTACTGACAAATTTATAAATGAAAATGTATGAATGGTATTAAATTCACCTTCAAGGATGCAGCAAATTAAAATGAGTAACTTGTAAGAACATATTTTAAGAAAACCACAGTTTTAATGGTTAAAATGACAAATTTCATGCTGTGGTACAGCCCACTCTCCATGCATGACCTTATGTGCCCTGTAGAGACCAAGAGGCTCTGACTCCCAACTCTGGAGCTTGGGCATCACCAGGCTCCCAACATGGGGTCTGGGCACCTCTTGGCATCACCTTTGTGCAAGCCCCCAAACAGCTGAGGGATCCCTGCCAAAGCCCCTCTCCTGCAGAGATTTACAGTCACCACCCTACCTGTTGAGGCAACAGTCTGTCACTTCTGCAAGATTAGCTGTGTCTCTTCAGGCTGGCAGAGGCTGATGATGCTAATTTTACGTGATCTTCAGCCCTAATGCCTTCTCACTTTGGGAGATGTGTAAGAAGTGCAATGTATGTCAGCTGGGGCAGTGCTGGTGCTCCAGCCCAGCAGCCCAGGGCTGGCACTTACCAATGGTTTCTGTCTGAGGCACATCTCATGAGAGATTGCAGCCCAGGCTCTTCCTCATTTTCCATCTTGCATGACTGAGTTCCAGGTAGCATTTTCCAGCCTGAAGGCAACCAGGACATTTTTTGGCTCAAGAACAACACTGGTACAAAGTTCCAGCCTAGCTTCACTAATCAAGCACAACATTTTTTTTAAGCAGCAGATAATTACCAGCTGCCCAGGTGCCTCGTAGGGAAGAGCAGCAGCCACAGGTCCGGTTGCCCATGGGGGTGGCAGCAGCAGACAACCCTGAGGAGCCCAGTGACCCACACAGGGGCATAGATGGTCTGGTGTTGAATCAGGGTTTGAAATAGGAGCAGCACAAGGAAAGCAGAGTAATAGTGGAGGTAATAATAAGCCAAGAATGCTTCCTGCCTTCTTGTAGGGTCAGTGGTGCCCTTGATGTGCTGACACTGCTCTGCTCGGGATGTTTCATTAGGCACAAGGAAGGCCTGATCCCCCTTGGAGCTCTCTGGAAGGAGTTGGTGTCCCTGGGGCTGCCCAAGCCCACACCATGAAGCAGTGGGTAAGTGGGATGTCCTCCTGGAAGCCACATTTGAGTCAAAACAGCAGCTCCTGGCACTGAGCAAGGGGTACTGGGTGGGTGCTGGTACCCGGGCTTGTACAGCCCTGGAGAGCACAGGCCAAGGGCCAGAGAGCAAACCACAAAGCAGAAAAATGCCTTATATTTGCCTTTGGAGGAATTCAATTCCTGCCTAAGCAGTCAGTCCCTGGCCAGCCAGCCCCAGGCTCTCCCGCAGTGCTGCTCTGATCTCTGCCATGCGGGGCTCGGAGCCGCTCCGGGCTCTGGGCAGGTCTGAGCCCATCAGCAGAAAATGCTGCTCATCCCTGTGGAGGGGAAATGGACACTTTTCTACAAAGCAGCTTTCTCTGGTAACTTTTCCCCTTCTGCTCCCCTCTGTCTCCTTCTCTTCGTCCACATTTCTGTGGATGTCCCCGCTCAGCTCACACCCCAGAGCCCTCGCTGGGTCCTGCTCAGGGCACCCGCTGCAGAAGGAGCCCAGGAGTGGGGGACAAAACCCCTCAGGGGTGACCCCCGGCAGCTCCCGAGGGACTCCCCGTGCTCCCTGCTCATCTCCCCGGGTCACCTCACCCCCCAGCACCGGCCTGGTGAGTGCCCTGAGGCAGGGAAGGGAGCCCGGCACCCACACACCAGGACAGGCTCTGCAGGAACAGCCGCACTCGGGGTGTTGTCAGCTCCTCGGGTGACGTTCAGCGGCTGTTGGCACAGGGGAGGTGACCCCAGCTCAGGGGTGGCAGTGACCAGCACAGAGCACACCATGGGCTGCGTGGCTTTAACAACAAAGAAAGGCTCCAGGTCTGATTCCCCCGAGCACCCAGGCTGAACCCTGAGGCCTTGTCTGTCACCAGTGCTGAGGGTCCCGGGGTGCAGCTCCCCCTGACCTTACCGAGGGGGAGCGGGGAGGAGGCCAGGGCAGCTCAGCCCCTCTCCTGCCCCAGGTGCCATGTGCTCTGCTGCTGGAAAAGGCAAAAGCAACAGCACCAAAGGGCTGCAGAAGGCGTTGTTAACCTACATCAAAGATGGAGGCCCGAGCAAGCGGCCTGGCAGGGGGAGTGAAAATCACGGCAGTGAGATCAAAGGGAATAAAATACCAAGATGTGCAATATTTCCTTGCCAGACAGAGAGATAACTTAAGAGAGCTTCAAAGGCATCTTCTGCACTCATGACTGACTAATAAATAAATAAATAAGGCAGTTGGCTCCTTCTGGGCTCAGCAGTAAGAGACGAGGAGCCGGGAAGGCTCCTGACCCTGCTGCAGGCATCACTCCTCCCAGAGAAATAGCTGTGGGTGCAGGGACAGCCATGAGATGGGAAACACCACCTGAGGCTTTGCCTTCACTGTACATTCCTTTCCCATGCAGGATCTGTGAATCTTGTGCCTGGGGAGCAGCTGTGGGTGCAGTGTCTGAGCATCCCCGAGCTGCCTGTCCCTGTCCCTGGCTCGGTGCTGTCTGACCCCACTGCCTGCCCTCCTCCCGCTCTGTGGGTTTGAGTGGATCATCTTTGAAACCACTGTCACTCATTGCTTAAACCCTCCTCCCAGGTGTCATGTCAAAGGGGCTATTAAAAGACTTTCAGAAGTTTTCACTCTCTCCTTACGGCTGCTGCCTGTGGCACCCAGAGCCAATTAACAGCCCAGGTCAGCTGGATGCTCCTTATTTGAAAGTGACCTCTTTCCTTCTCCCAAAGTTTGTCCATCAAACGACACATCAGGCAATTTTTTTTCGCTTCCATGAGTTACACTCTGTTTTCCAGGTATTCTGAGGAAGCACCACAGTGTTATTCTTTGGGAAATGGGGTTTTTGCCATTTGGGAAGAAACCCATGTGTCAGTCAGCACTGAGGAACCTGGCACAGACCACAGCAGTGACAAAGCCCTTCTGATCCCTGCCCTGAAGGACAGATCCTGCACCACAGGCACAGGGCTGCCTCCAAAATAGTAATCCCTGTTCCCAGGGGAACGACCATCAGGACAGGAGCACCAGGGCTGGTGCCCACCTTGGCCACGCTGGCAGGGGATGGTCCTTCCCAACACCCAGATCCTGCTGGTCCCTCAAAGCCACCCAAATGGTCACCAGGGAGAGGTTTTTGGCCATCACTTTCTCATTTTAACTGTGTGGGGTGGAGGCCAGACATCTCAGGGATGTTTGCTTTAACCCCACCATCTTCATCCTCCTTCTCTCCTTTGTACATACGAGGTGGTCACACAGACCCCCAGACCCATGGGTGCTGGTGTGACAGTGCTATTCCCTTTGGAGGCAGAGCCCTGTTTTGGATATTTTCCTGCTCTTTGGTCTTTCTTCCCGTTAAGAACAAGCTGCAGCAGGAAGCCCATGCTGCTGCTGAACAAAGGAGTTGGCTCTTTTATCTCAATGGCAAATCCAGAGAATAATCAGGGAAAGAGCTTGGTGTAAAAACTCTGAACAAACAGCAAATTATTCTGTTTGAAAGAAATTAGCCTGGTCTACATCTCCAGTTGGACAGTTCATTTTTTACTGGTGGTGGATCATCTCCTGGAGTGTGGGGAGGCAGCTGGACAGAGGGACATGATTCCTAAGCCCTCCCCAACCCCTGGCCAGGCTCACCCCATGGCTGCTGCCACTCAGAGATGGTTATTTACCTGCTGGTTATTTACCTGCTGGCTTTACCAAGGCTTGGCTCAAGCTGATCTGTGGTTGTGGGGTCTTTAAACCAGCAATAAAGTGAAATCACACCACAGCAGAAGGCAGGCTGAGCTGCCTTCACTCTTCAAACACACCAGACCTCTCCCTGCTGGGGTAACTGAAGCACATAAATAGTACGTTTAACACCGGAGCTGCAGCCAAACGGAAAGAAATTTATTCATGGCATTTTTTGCAGCTTCTGTTTGGGGATCTGCAGGGGGGATTTCAGTGTAAACCTGCTTGGCTTTGCTTCTGTTAACCCTTGTCTTGGTTTTGTGAGGGAGAGGGGAAAGCAGCAGAGCTTCAGGCAGGGGATTGTGGCCCCTGGAAAAGCCTGGAGAGCACGTGGCCAGAAGCGTTCAGGGACCCCAGTGGACTTCCCAGTTCTTCACAGAAAATGGTTTTGTGTGTTGGTTTGGGTTTTTTTCTACCCTTCATTTTCTAGTGTAACTGTAGTCATCATTCAGCATTATAACTCTAATTGATGGTTGCCAGAAGCCTTCCAAACAAGCCAGCACAATAAGTTACAGACAGTTAACCCACAGCAGTCCTCTAAGGATATTTCATGTTGGGCCCTTTAGTATGCTCTTTTTGAAATTATTCAGATAAGTCAGTGCACAGGGCAGTACTGCAGGGAAAAGATTGAACTCAGAACAAAGCAGAATGAGATTCGAAATAATGAAAATAAAGAAAAAACACACGGGCAAGCTTCAGGTACACCTCAAAAATTCAAATGAGCTCATTTGCAGAGCTAAAAATTTCCTAGGGACTCAAGTTGATTCAAAGAGAAATGTATTTAATTTAAAACAACTCACTTCAGGGAGCTCTGAACTAGGATGAAATGTATTAAATAATTGATCAACCAGGGAGTAAGAAAGAGGGGAAAAAAAAAAAACAGAAAAAAGAAGGGAAGAAAGGCAAGTGGCTGGTGTGCAGGGCTGGGGAGGAGACACTGAGTTTTGCATCTCTGGCCCTGGATGAGGCTGGTGACCCAGGGGATGGGGTTGGGCAGGGGTCCCAGAGCCACCTCTGCTCTGCTTGGGGCTTGGTGGGACAGCACAGCAGGGCTGAGGGTAGGTCAGGCTGTAGCTGGTATCAAAACACACACACCAATAATTTTTCTGCAGTGGTTTGAATTTGGATATAAAAGGGAAATACACTTTTAGTGCTTGGGTAGAGCACTGCTGTGTGTGCAAACAGCAATTAAAACCTGCAGCCAAATGACATAAATCCACCAGCGACAGAATAACTGCAGTTAAAGGGGGAAAAATGAAAAGAAACTGCCGTTCATTTGCATTTTTCAGAGTAATTTTGATGAGGCTACAGTTGTTCTAAACAAAATGTAACTTCTAAGTACCGTTTCCTGCCCTCAGCCCAACCCAACACCCTCCCCAGCCCCAGCTCAGCTGGGGGCCTGGAGCAGCCCCTCTGCCAGCACTGCAAATGTTGTTCTCATTGAATTTCATCTAAATAGCTTTGCTCTATTAACTAAAGGGGGAGATGGCACAGCTTTCCAGACCGTGTGCCTCTGCCAGCAGCAGTGGGCTGATGAGATAACTCTCTGCTGAATCCAAGATCTTTTTTGTCACTGCAGCCTCAACCCACACCCCCTGCGGGACCCCCGGGCTGGTGAGAACCTGGGGCAGAATCAGATGGGTTCACTCATACCCCCAAATAGATGAACTCAACTGCATGCATAAATGTAATTGTTATCCACTTCATTTGCTAGTGACAGAGATATTCCTGCTCAATAGGGCTGCAGGAGGGAAGCCTGCAAGGTGCCCTGGACTGGGGGTGCTGGGGGGCTCCAGGGAGAATCCCCCAGGGCTGAGCTGGGGCTCTCCCCAGCAAACACTGCCCAGCAAATTACAAATAAATGCTGCTTGCTCTTGGAAATGAACTTGAATTGCAGGTCTGGTGCAGAAAGGTGAAGTAGGGGGTGGGAACAGTCAGAGATGGAAGAGGATGTGTTATTTCACTAGTCCTAACAGCAGAGGACAAAGCCAGGTTTTAATAGACTGTTAAAAGAAGTGATGGTGGCTCTCCCTCGTGTCAACAGGCCAAGAAACATCTCTGGATTCACCCCCTCCTGTCTCCCCACTTATTACACTGCACTGGATTACTTTTTTTTCCACACCTCATCAGAGCCAATAAAATACATAAAATTGCAAAGAGGTCAAAGAGAATTCTGAACCTTTTTCCTCAGCTGGTGCTGTCCATCCTGGAGAGCCTCCTCAATGTCTGTTTTCTCACCTTCAGAACCGACCTGCTTGGGGCCATGGGCTGTGCTCCTCAAGGATGCAAAATGTTTCAGGTTTAAATCACAAGTACTTTGTTCCAGCTGCTTTTTTTCTTCCCTAAGAAGAACCATCACCACTTTCCCACAATGATCTCCAAGGGGCCTCAATCTTCCAGCAAGCATTGGTGCCTCTACCCAAGAGGTGAAGCAGAGGGTTAAAGGGTAGGGGACAGAATTGACAGAGCAGGGACTTCAGAACACCTCCTGCAGCTCTGAGGTTTTTATCCTGCAGGCTGTGTGTCAGTCAGGCAGTGAGCAAACCCCTGGGGTGTCACACAGGCATTAAAAGCACAGTATTGAAGTCAAAGGGACAAACTTAAGGAGATTATTGCTGTAAGTGTGATTGGGAATTTTCTGTCCTTTTCTCTGCAAGAACATTTTTGTCCTCTCCACACAATCTCCACAGCAAGCTAATTGGTGTAATTGCAACCAATTTTTGGTATGTAAATTTAATTTAAAAGTGTTTTCTATTGATCTTCAATGTTTAACCAGCTCGTTAGAAGCATATATCATCATGAAAAGGAAAAAAAAAAACCACCCAGACACTGGAACCATTGGGGTGCTGAGCTGTCATTGGCTCTCCTGAGCCCAAGGGTCAGTGTCTCACCTTTTGGGGGGGGAATGGGGGGCCCAGGGTGGGACAATGGTGCTGATGGAGGAGCAGTGCCCAGTGCTCTGCCCACACCCCTTGGCATCACTCAGCATGGATGAGAGGGAGCAACTGGGCTTCTGAGGTTCCCCCAGCTGCCCCAGGAGAGCCCTCAGAGGTGGGTACACCTGGGGGAAGAGGTGATTCTGGTGTGGACCCCCCAGCACAGGGTCAGTGCAGGAGGCAGAGGTGCTGAGGGAGCAGTGAGCAAGGCAAGGCACATCTGCAGGGTGGGATTGCTCCCTGCAGCACTGCCAGAGGTCAGCAGTTCTCAAAAGAAAACAGCCACACAAGAAAAAGCCAAATAAAACAACCCCCAAAGAACCAGTCAAAGCCATACAGGGCAAAGAGAAATCTTCCTCCCCTCCCCAGGAAATACCCTGAGCCCTGCAGGCTGCTCCCTGCCTGAGCCAAACACATCCCTTGGAAGAACCATTGGTGACACGGACACAGACTAATGAGAGGCAAGCAGCACCAATGAAGGCAGTTAATTGCTTACTGTGCTTTCCTTTGGCTGGTCCCTGGTGATTTTTTTTCACCAATGAATTATTCATCAGCCACTGACACATAAGTAATATCTCCCGATCTGCATTGTGCATCATTCATTACAAAGAGGATGAAAACCTCACCCACCCACCAGCTGCCTGCTGGGCCCTGGGTGTACCCCCTCCCCAGGGAACCTCTCCAGAGGGGTGTGGGGGCCATCACCCTGTCCAGCCCCTGTGATCACCACTGGGATGGGGACAATGCCTCTCAAAATCCACTTCATTTCCAGCATCAGCCCTTTGGCATTTTAAACCACTGAGTACTACACAGAGCTGATAATCAGATTTACTGATGGAGCTCCTCTGCCTCAGAGACCCAACAAATCCCATTTAATCCTTTTCTTAAACTCTTTCTTACAAGTGCTTACAACAGAGTTTATCTTTCAGCTTTGTGTCTGATTTTGGTATCCAAATGTGATTTTCTGTTCCACTGAGGCTATAGCTGTGCTCATCATTTCTCAGTGACTGAAGCAAGGAATATTACGAATTCTTGGCAAATATTCCACCATGCTCCCAGGCCACCTCCTGTCCTTCCACCACCCTGAAAGGAGCATCCAAACCTTGAACATCCCTGCACCAAACTGGCTGTTCTGCTGAGACACATCAAGGTCCGAGGGAGGAACAGCCTTTTCCTTCCCACTGTCAGCAGGAGCTGCCCAAGCCTTAGCAGGGACCTTTGCAAGGGAAGTTACAGGTGATTTAGAAACCAAGAGACAAAAATAAATCACCCACTCCATCCCTTGTGAGTAGGAGCTACAATCACTGCAACAAGCGAGGAGATTGTTCTCCTCTGAACATCCCCTCATTACACCCCAGCTCAGGCACTGAGGCACTTTTGGGGATGGCTGCAAATTATATAAAAGCCCAGTCTGAGTCACACCAATTAATCTCTGCATCAGCAGCCCCACTCACTTCTTTTCCTGCCTCTTTTGCACGTGGTTTTCTAATCAACCAGCTCAGGCTGTTCCCATAGAAACCAAGCAGCACATCACCACAGACTCGCAGCTTCTGGGGCTTTTAAAGTTACTATTAGACCCTTACTCTACCCCCAGGAAAGCCACGATGATAACAGGGATTGGGCACAGCCACTCGGCCTTGAGCACCAGTGGAGAACAGAGCCAGGCTGTGAGTGCTCCTCTGCACCCCCTGGGGAAGCTGTTCAGGGGTTGCTGTCAATATTTGCATCCCACGAATCTATTCCAGCTGCAGCTTCACCTCTTGCACCTGCTGCCCACAAGCATTCCCTGTTTCTCTGGTTGCTGTCTGCTTCTCAATGGGAACTTTTCCTGGCACAGAAACTCAGAGCAGCAGCAGCAGCAGCAGCATCCCTCACCTCCCTCTGGGGAGCAGTGAAGATGTGCTGAGCACTTTGCTGTGCCAGGGCTGGTGAAAACCCCTGAGCAGCTCCAGGGGTGTCCCCCACCCCCAGGGGTGTCCCCCCAACCCCCCCATGGCCGTGCCCATCACGGCAGCATGGCACACACCCAGCAGCAAGGGGATGGTTGCTGCAGTTCAGCTCCTCTGCTGCCTTCTTGCCACTCCTCAGCAGGGCACAGGGACCCCAGGGCTGCCCCAAGCCCCTCTGAAGGAGCTGAGCAGAGCTGCCCAGGAACCCCCTTCCACTGGGGAGAGCAGCACAGGAGTGAGTCTGAGAGCTGCATCTGGTGGGAAATCTTAGATGCTTTGCCTGGAGTTTTTCCATCAAAAGCTACAAATGTAAATATTTACTGGCAACTATTCCCATTCTATTAGTGGCAGGGCTTTGTGCAGGCTGTGTTTCTCAGGGAAATACTTTAAAAATCTGCTTGATGTATCCAAATAATCTCCAATGTATTAATTTAATTTGCTTTTCTTGCAGGAGTGAAACTCTTGCACATATGGCTGTGCTTACGCAACTGGTTGATTAGATTTTACATTTCCATGTGTAATTTATGGTAAATTGCCCACAGATTCATTAAACCCCCATCCTTTAGGTACATCCTGAATATTCTTTCATACATTTTACGTAGAACAAATACGGGCTGATTCTGTATTCTAAAGGGACACCTACTGATAAGAGTGTGCTGCATGTGTAGTGGTTCAAGTGCAGGATACAGAAAATGTCTGTCTTGCTGGGATTTTAAAGCCCCCCCAGATATATTCCAGGGAATCAATCAGCACTGAGTCAATGCACAAGAATTGCTTTAATAAATCTGAATAGCTGTGTCAGGCTCTAAGTGAATTGCAAATTAAATAAAATCCAATTCCTCATCAATTGTATTGATCCTTATCATTAAGGGAATTTTTGTCTGACATTCTGGGCAGGGGGCTGACAGGAGCTGCAGCTCTGCCCTTGTATCCCTGGGGGTCCTGGCACTGCTCTGAGCTCCCCTCCTGCACTGAGCCACCCCCAGCCCCACGTGCTGGTCATACACACCTGAAACAAGCACAAAATAGGGAGGATGTGTTTTGTGTGCAGCCCAGAGAACACAAAGGTCATTCCCACCTGTGCCTTGGGGACAACAGAGTTTCCTCCCACCCTGTTAAGAAGCTCAGGACAGATACTCCATGTATTTCCACCAAAAAATCTGTTTTGCTAGGGTGTGTATGATGCACGATAAGCTGTTCCAATGTCTGCATTATAAGGCAGATGAAGTTTCTGACTGAAAAAGAAAATATGATGAATTTCCCAGGTGCCACACGGATTTATTGACCATGGGGTGATTTATAAGTCATGTCAGCAACCTCCTAAGTAACACAATTAATTCTGAAGTTGTCCCTGAGTTACCCAAGTCCTGTGTCACTGATGAATACGTGATGGGTCTGAGTTATAGGTTGACTCTGAACTCTGTCTGACTGAAATCAGTCACAGAGTGGATTCCTAACTCATGAGCTGGATGGGGGCCCCCTCTGAGCCACAGGCTCCCCCTGGCTCACACACCCCAGCAGAGGGATCCCCGAGGTGGTGGTTTGTGGGTGTAAATCTGGGATTGTTCTGCCCTCAGAGGTGAGGAGGCAGTGGGTGTTGGGAGCCCTCAGCACTGCCCAGAGGAGGACTTTCTCTTGAGGATCTTTTCCCCTTGATTTGCTGGCACCAACCCCAGCCTGAGCTGGAGATCCCCAGGAAGCACCCCAACCCCCTGGATATGGCACAGCTTTTCTGGTTATTCTCCTTCCTGTGCACAGCTCGATGCTGTTACACTAAACACTCATTTCATGTTCCTGGGAGGTGAGGGAGATGTCAGGGGAGACACATTTACATTTGTAGACTTCAATCAAATCCAATTAAACCCAACACAAACACTGATTAGTAGAAGAGGGAACACGATGCTAAGTCCCATGGCCCCACCCCAAATAAGAGTGGCTGATTTTTTAAGAGGCAGATTTACTTGTTCTCTTTCATTCCAAGCATCTGGTGGCACATCCCCAGGTCCTGGCTCCAAGAAAGCACTGGGAAGTGGTGCAAGGGAGAGCATCTGGAGCTGCCTGGAACACTGGGTTTCTTCAAACACCCACACTACAGCCTGGGGTGAGCTCTATTCACTCTCATTCTGCGTCAGGCCACTGGCTTCAGTTTATTTCCTTAAAGCTGAATTCACTGCAGCAAAGCAATGACAATATTCATCCCTGGCCTTGACACCTTTAGGACTCCTGGTTCCCTGTGTGTGGTCCTTGATTTCTCACTGGGCTCTGTGCCCATGGCCAAGCTCTGCTGCTGCTTCTTCTTGTGCCAGTGAGAGGGGACCCTTGGCTGGGAGATGCTGCAGATGTGTCCCCAATGTCCATCACTGGCCACCACCTCACCTGCTCTCCCTGTCACACTGAGCCTGCTCAGCTCTCTACAGATCTTGTCACCACAGCTACACAAGATTGATGTTCCACCTCCAGCTCAAGTTATTCACCCAATGTTCCTTTCAAACAGAATATCACATCACTTAATTATTTTTTTGGCTAACCATTTGCCAATGCCATCAGTTACTGCAAACATGACACCCTTGCCTTTTGTGAGGCCCTGGGATCAGACCCCACTCCACCCTCTGAGAGCAGCAATGTAAAACTGTATTAATCACACTGCATATCAGCCACAAAAATTGAGCAGCAATTTGTCAAAGTCACAGTCCTGCTCAATAACCGATTGGAGATGACTAAGTAATTAATCAATAATGCATTCTCACCTTTCATTTCCCTGGGTTTTGTGACTCACAGCAGGGAATGACTGAAAAATAACAGTTGTTGGACAGGCAGGTGCTGGGGAGTTAATCCATCCCAGGGCAGATTTGCAGTACCAAAGGGCTTTTCAACTCAGAATCAATCACTTTACATCTATTACTCAATGCTGGATTCACTGAATGCTTTGTTGAACTCATTGAAAACTCTGTTAATAATATTAAGTAATTAGTAAGATTAATTCTGTTGCAGAGCTATAACCTGGTCAGAATCCAGATTGATTAGAGTTAATTATCTTCTGCTTGCTTGAATAATTTATATACTGTTTTCCTCCACTGTGTAAGACCAGAAAACAGAGCAGGAAGGTTCAGCAGGGGGCTGGGCTGGAGGGTGCTGCAGGAAGACACCTCTGACCCAGGGCTGCCTCTTCCTCCTCCTCTTCCTCCTCCTCTTCCTCCTCCTCCTCCAACAGGTCCCTGCACTTTCTACACTCAATCCCCCAGCAGCACAAGCTCAGCCCACTGAGTTCACCCCTTCTCTGGTCTCCTAGGCACAGAGAGCTGGTGCAGTTGCTTACACACAATGCTGGCTTTCTAATCAAAATTTCATTATTATAAATGATTGCAAAAATTTTCATATTCTACATTTTGTCTTTGCTGAGAATTTTAAACTCTCTTTAATTTTGTCCCTTGGTGCTGGTATGTGTGATAATCCCACTGATCCATATTCATGTCCTCCCAGCCTTGCATCTCCTCCAAAGATTTCACAAGGAATCATTTTCTTCAAGTACTGAGTATCCACAATATTTATTATTGTTATTAATGCAACATGATTTCAGCCCCTTTAATAATCACAGGACGTGATTCCCAGTGTATTTAAATAATTGATTGACTTAGAGCTTGCTGATATGAATGCATCCACAAGTATTTAATTGGATCATTACTGGTCCTGGCTCTGTGCAGTGTTTCACATTACCAATAAATCAATGGCACAGCTCTCTGCTCCCAGAATCTCTCTCCTGGTGGCTCAGAGGACCAGGCTGGGGTGGGCAGCACCGTGGTGGGGAGGGGGAGAAGGGGATGGTGAGGGAGGTGGCCAGTCCCATGCCATGGGACTCGGGGCAGAGCTGGCTCCCAGCACCCGTGGGACCAGAGGGAAGCACATCATTAGAGGGCAATGGAGCATGTGCTGATTTGTCCAAGTCTGCAGTTTGCAGGCATTTGTTAGAGATGCCTGACTTATTCATATTCAGGTCAACGTGTTAATATTATATTAACCTCTCTTGCCACTGATGCACACAGGAAAAATGCAAACTGTGCTTTGCAGGGATTTGAGGTGCTGCCCTGACTGGCAGCATGGCCACCTGCCCCCCACTTGTCAGTGCCACCCCTGGGCACGCTGCACCCCCCTGTGCACACATTGTGGGTCTCATCTCACCAGAACATCTTCTGGGGATGCTTTCACTTTTACCTGTTTGACCCATTAACTAACTACAAAATTTCCCAGTAATCCCCCGATGAGATAAGCGTCGCAGAGACGAGCTCTGGTCCTAGCTAATCCCTTTGTTAAGAGGTAATGCTGCAGAAATCAAATACCAGCAGTAAATCAGGAGATTAACAGCAAGCTGGGAAATGCACAAATTAAATTGCAATCCCCTCGCTGCTCTGCCCAGACCCATGGCACCATTTCTGCTGCTGTCACTGCAGCCCCCCCAGGGGTCAGGAGTCACTGCAAAAAAAAGGAGACCCCAGGGCAACCCCCAGGCTGTGTCCTGCCACGGGACACTCTGGGGTCTCCTGAGCAGACCCCTCCCTGGGCAGGGCAGGAGCCTGTGGCCCCCGGCAGTGCAGTTTGTGCCAACTCTGCTTTTATTGCACAGAAACATCTGAATGAATATTTTATTCATCTCTTTAAGAACATCCCTGCAAATGCACGGTTTAATAAAACATGAGGATGTGAAGAACCATCTAATGGTTCAAACAGCCCCATTACAGTTTATTAACCAGAGCAAACTCTGGACACTTGTATTTTTCTCTCGGAGACTCCAATGGAGTCCCAGGGTCTCCCATAGCCCCGTGTCCTGGCAGAGGGGCCCTACAGGGGCTGGGGCTGCCTTTGGCTCCCAGTGCTGGTGGGATGGTCTGTCAACCCTGGAGCCACTTGTTTCACCAGCCAGGACATATTTAGGAATGTAGGAAACCTAAGCCACAGAACAGAATTACTGTGCAGCCACAGTTATTCTCCTTCCATAATTTCAGGGATTCTAGCAAAAGTCTTCCTGCTTCTGGAAACAACAATGGGTTGGTTTGTTTTTTTTTTCTTGTCCTTGTTTGAATTCCTTGTACGAGCAGCAATGAAGCAAATGGCCAGAGAGGAGGACTCTGGGTGGCAGCAGGAGGATGGGGTGGCAGAAGTGACTTCTCAGAGGAGGAAATCTAAAGTCAGTGAAAGAAAACGTTCCTCCAGCCCAAACCTGAGGCTGTGAGAGGCCACTGCAGGCAGGTCCTCAGCAAGATGGTGTCAGAGTGCCCCAAGTCACAAGGGTGGTCACAGCAGGAAGATAACAGGGAAAGAAAGCACAGAGGACCTGGGGAAGGGTCCAGCCCAGCAGGTGCCACTGGCTGGGCACCAAGGACTCAGCCCCTGATCTGGAGAGGCTCTGCACTGCTGCTGACAGGCAGCACTGATTTATAAAGCAGAAATAAATGAGTCTGCTCTGCAATTTCACCTAGTTTTGTCTCCCATTTCAATTTGCCATCTTTCAGCATAAAGCCGGGTGGTTAATTATGTTTCCATCTTATTTCTCTGATAATACCCCCCTTGTACTGCACATCATAGCCATTCAAAGAGTTTCATTTTACCTTTCATTTCACCTCCTAGTACAGCTCTAAATTTAGTCAACTTGTAATTTGGGGGTATTTTATACATTATGCCTTTATTATTGTGAAGTAAAATCGAATCCTAGTCTTTTAATTCAGTCTATAATAATTCTCCAACAACCCTTAATACAAAAGGTGGTTTTTTTTTTTTCCTGAAGACTAATTGAATGGGGTGTAATTATAATACCCAGGGAGATTACATTGAAAGCACCCTAACCGTGACAGTTTCCTCTGACTAATTGCCCCTTTGGCAACCAGCACATCTTGGCTGTGCAAGCCCCTGAGCCAGGAGCTCCAGGTCTCCAAACCTCCCCTGCTCTCCAGGGGCCAGCAGCACGGACCCACAGAGGGGAGAGGGGACGGGGATGGGGTGCCTGGAGCAGCTGAGGGCCACAGGGGTGGCACTGTCCTGCTGAGGGACACCAAGATCTGGGGATAAAGCCAGCACCAGTGCAGGCTGCAGTGATTCCCCCTGAAAAACCTCCACCTGCCAGGAGGGCAGCAGAGATTTTTCCATCTCCAAACATTTTCCCAGCTGCAGACAACAGGAGGTCAGCAGGGACACTGAGGGGCTGTTTTCCTACCAAACCATGCACCAGAGTAAGTGAAAAAAAAAGCATTAAGGGTGGCTATTATGCAGACAACAAAATGCTTTTCTATCAGTGTAGCTGTCGAGCTCAACACTTCTGCAGAGTGGATACTTCACATTACAAGCCAGCTACAAACATGCTGAGCCAGGCAGGGCTGCTCCCAGCAGCAGCATCTAGAAATAAACCAAAGCCCAGTGACAGCTCGAGCTGACAGGGATCAGGTGTGGGGGACACACTGAGATTTGGGCATTCCCATCTTCCCCAGACAGAATTCACTCATGTACAGACTTGATGGCAGGAACCACAGCGAGGAGTAATGGTTGGGAATGACACTGCCAGAGCCCTGGGAGCAGCTGGAGGGACAGGAGGCACTCCTCACCTCCCAGCATCTGTGCTGAGCCCGGGACAGCTCTGCAGGAGAGCAGTGTGTGCCCAGGACACCGAGCATCCCCAGCAGCAGGGACAGCTCTGCTCCTGCACCAGCAACAGCCAGGAAAGCAAAAAAGCAGGACCTCCTCCTGGAGCAGGACCTCCTCCTGGAGCAGGACCACCATCCTTCCAACAGCAGGCCCACCTCTCCTATTTAAGCCCTGCAGGACCAGTTGTCCTCAGCTACCTTTGCCATGCAGAGTTTAACCCCTTCCCATCCCCAGCTCTGGGGCCACATGGCTCCTCTGCCCCCAACTCCTTCCTCGTCCTGGGGAGCAGCAGTTTCTGGGGACAAACCCTGTGTTAGGAGCACATCAGGGGCTGCAGCCCCAAGGGATGGTGAACTGCCACCAGGGAGGGTTGATCCTGGTCAGGTCTCAGGGTGCAGGGAGGGACCTGGGCAGGCTCATCCCTGTGGCAGCATCAGGGAAACCAAGATGAACCTCAGCTCGCTGAGCATTGCCCAAACTGTTCCTCTGTGGGCTGGCTAAGTGAAAGTGTTTGCTTTTTTAATACAATGTGCAATTAGAGAGTGTAAGTCACAGCCAAAAGATTTTATTGAGGCAGAGAATTAGGCAGTTGCATGAGTAATGAGGGTGATCAGTTGGGATTGGAGTGGCCAGGGCAGACCCCAGTCCCACACCTCAGATCCAGGTGTCAAGAGAAGTGCTCCCAAAGTCTCCCTTCACTGTGGAACGAAAAGATCCTTTGCAGAGATTAAAATTAATTTATTATTTCACAGGCTGATATTTACATCACATCTGGAGCAGGTACCATGTACCTTGTTACAAAAACGTCCCAGTAAGGAGTCAGGGGTGGCAGGCAGGCAGCTCCAGCCCCTCCTGAGCCGGGATGTCCCCTGCAGGTGACAGAGCAGGGCTGGGGTGGTGTTGGCCCTGTTCCCCACAGTGATGGGCCTGCTCAGGCCACGTGCCACCAGCCCCAAGCCACCAGCCCCATCCCCGCTGCCACCAGGAATGAGGGCGTCCTGTCCTCTCCCCCTCAAGCTGACACACCAGGGGAAACAGAGTGTCCTGGAGAAGGTCACAAGCTCAGGGCCATGAGATGGTTCCTTTTTCTTTATTTTTGATTAATGCCATGAAGCTTGGCTCAGTCTGGGCTGGCTCTGGCTGGGCATCTGCATGGTGTCAGGCTCACCAGACCCCAGGGCTTTCCCCCTCCACGTAATTCTGAAACCCAATTGCAAACACGAGCAGTGACTTGGTGCCTGGGCCTTGCACACCAGAGAACAGATATTAAACTCACAATCTGATTAATACAATTACTGAGGAAGGAGAAACCAGCAGCATGCTTCATGGGGACACTTTGCCATCTCCAGGGGCTGAAAGGGTGTCAGGCTCCCCCAGCACCCACCAGCAGCATGCTTCATGGGGACACTTTGCCATCTCCAGGGGCTGAAAGGGTGTCAGGCTCCCCCAGCACCCCCCACGGGTGGTTGCAGCAGCCAGGTCACTGGGAGGGAAATCACGATGCCCCGGGGGTGGGAGCAGCCCCTGGGGAACAGGAGGTCTCTGCACTGTCAACAGGTTTGCAGTGTTTTATTTCAGAGGATGGGAAAATGAGCCCAGGTCTTGGTCAGTGTGTCCATGGGACAGGAGGGGACCATGGAGTGGTGGGAGTCTTGCAGTTGTGCTGGGGTCCCAAACTTGCAGCCCCTGGGGAACCCAGGGCTCCTCTTATCCAGTCCCCAGCCTGGTGCCTCCAGCATGGCAGCCCCGGAGCATCCCACCTCCAAAGGACTGGCCAGACCCGTCCTGCTGCCCCTGGTTCTGCCCAGCAGTGGGGCCCATCAGGGTGGTGGGTGGCTACCGAGTGACCTGTGGGCAGAGAGGGGTGGGCAGGACCCTGGCAAGGGAAAGGGGGAAAGCAGGAGCCCTGGGGTCCTGCAGACAGGAACAGTTCCCAGTGAGAGCCCCGGTCCACAAAGTCAGAGCAGAGGTTTTGGACTAAGTTAGGGGAAAAAATAGACCAACAGCAGGAAAAAGGCAATGAGGTAAATGTAGTGCTGCAGTATCTGGCCAGTGATGGATGCTCAGGACCAGAGGAACCTACTTGGACATCCACAGAAACACTTGAGAATGAAAGTAGGCACAAAAATAACGAAAAAAAAATCCCAGCATTGCTCAATATGGTAATTTTATGGAAGGGGATGTGGGGTGAGAAAAACTAAAGCATAAGGAATAATTACACTCAACAGTATGAACAATGATTACAAAATTATGCAACTGATTAACCATGGCATATACGTAATTACTAATGAGTTTGATAAAATTTTAATTATACCTTGTTCTTTGGGGCATTCAGCAAGCCATGAAAATAATAATCATGTAGCACTCTGTCACAGATGATTGCCTCAAACGGGGAAGCCATGAGGGACTCAGGGACGAGGCGCCTGGCCCAGAGCAGCCGAGACTCCGGTTTGTGCTGCCCCACTGGCCCCTCCAGCAACAGCTCAGCTGAGTGCATCCATAAAAAACGGCACAAACCCTGGAGGAGCTGGAGCTCTTCCTTTCCGGAGACTTCCCGAGGTTTTATGTGCTCCAGGCAGAGGCAAGCGCAGCCCCACTCCCCCCACCCGGCACATACCTTGGTTGTCTTCACTTTGTTGCCGCTACTGCAGCTCCATCCCGAGAGGTCGGGCAGCACCTTGCACTCCTCCCCGTCGAGGCAGGGCTCCATCTGGCACCACCACTTCTGCAGCACGATGGAGGCTGGGGGAGCAGGGGGTGAGCCGGGGGGCTGCCCGGGGCTGGCAGCGCAGGGGACAGTGCCCCCCCCCNTGCCCTCGTACCCAGGCAAAGGGAGCGGGTACCACGACTGCCCTCCCAGCACCGTGGGGTCGCAGGCAGGGTCCCCTGGGGACACACTCAGGGCATCCGGGGGCTACCAGGGTACTCACCATCCACGCAGGAGGGAGCCGCCCGCGTGGTCCCTGCCACCTGTCCCGGGAAGCAGGAGCATTTCACCGTCTGGGAGCGCTCCTCGATCTTGTTCTTGTTGCAGCACCGGTGAGCTGCCACCACCTCGCAGGTGCCGGGCTCGACGTGCACTGCGGGAGAGAAGCGGCCACTGTCAGACACACTGTGCCCCAGAGCCCCCCGGACACCCCCTGTGTGCTGTGACAGAGGGACCAGGAGAGCCCGGCACGGCCCCACCCCGCACTGGCAGCGCCCTCCTGGCTTTGCCGGGGTGAAGGAGCACGTCCGCTAATTGCAGGTGGTAATGAGATGCACATTTGCTACAGGAAGGGATGGTTTGTGGCGCTGCCTTTCGCTTCGGAGTGCCAACACCTCCCACTCCCCCCGCCACCGGACACCATCCCCAGGCTGGAGGAAGGAGGACCAGGACAGTGTCTCTGCCCCACAGTGACACAGAACTGTCACAGCCTGTGTCAGAAATCCTCACAGTCTGCTCCACCACAGAGCTGCAGCAGGAGCCACGCACCCTGTCCCCTGCACCCACCGGGGCAGGATGGGCCCTGCAATTGCTACAGCTTTAATCTGTCTTTATTTATTGTTATTTCATGGTCATTTTATTTTAATGAACCATCACTTTCACTCCTGCCCATAATAATTACACAATTACCTATCCTGGTATTCTGTAATAGCATCTCTGGCCATAAATGATATCCTTCCTTTTAAATGCCATCGTAATTCAGCTTTAATGGCAATTTCTATTCTTTTTGTATGCAGAAATGGTAGACTGGTGAAAGCGAGAAGGAAAGCAACTCATAACAGAACAAATGTGACTGTTTTGCTCTGGTTTGATGGCTACTGGGATACGCAGAGGTCTTTGGATGACTATAATTCCACATTCCAGGACCAGAAGGAGTCACTGACCTGCCCCATGCACCCCAACACAGACCCTCACAGGGGATTTTATACCCTCCAACTTCAGTGCTCACGGCTATTTGTGATTTTGACTCGTTTTTACAAAACCCTCCGCATGAAGCTTCATTAGCAGAGCTCTTCCCAGGAGGATGGCCCAGACGACCCCTCTGCTCCCGCTCACTCCTGCACCCCAGCTTCTCATTTTCAGCCAATTTAAAAAGGTTCAGCTGAGGGAGAGCCAGACAGGGCGAGAAATCGCTTATTACGGCCACACAACACGAGGTCACTAACATGCCAAAGTCCTTTTAATTTGCTCAGAAAGGTGCAGCACGGAGATAAAGCAGAACCCGCCCCTCCTGTGCCTGCCCGCGGCTGCTGAGCACGGCCGAGCCCAGGGGACCCGGAGGGATCTGGGTGTGCAGAAAAGAGGGGACAGGACAGACGGACGGCAAGGTGCAGCTCACCTTGTCCCAGCGCTGCGGGCAGGCCCGGGGAAGACAAAGCCCCCGGCAGACAGAGCCCATCTCTATCTCAGCCATTAAAACGCTGCTTTGTGCCCCAGACCTGCCGGACCCGGGCATGTCACACGCTTGGGAAGAGCCGGGAGAGAACTGGATCCCGAGCACAGGAAGAGCAAGGAGCTCCTCCAGGCTCCTGCGGGTGCTTCTCCTTCTGTGGAGCAGCAGGAAACTGAACCAGATAGGACTGAAGATGCAAGTCAGATGAATGGAGTGATGGTGTGTTTAACACCGAGAGCAGGAAAGCCCCAGAGAGCCTGGAATAAGTTCCAGAGCTGGCATGCTTCCCCCTCCCATTTAACTGGTATTTCCCCACTGGAACTTTTCCTTTTTTTTCTTTTTTTCAATAATCTTATCTCATGGAACCATGAAAGCATTGTGAGAGCAGAAGGCTTTTGAATCCTGCATGCAAAAATAAAAACACCATCCTACTCTGGCTGACCTTTAAGTGAGCAACAGAACACGTTTTTTTTATGGCACGACCTGAAATGACACATCTCGACTGTCTCGGGGAGGCGTGGGCACTGCTCCATCCACACCTCCGGGGAGCACATCGCTCTGCTCCCTGCTGGGGCACTGCACACAGGATGCACCAACTGCACAAACCCCTTCCTCCCGGGCACTGAAACTGTGAAATAGGTCCAGGTGTCTGGAGGTTGAGCAGCCCGACAGAACCCGGGCAAGAGGCAGAGGTCCAGACTCCAGCGTGAGCAGAGCCACCGGCTGGAGGGCAGCTCAGCCCCAGGGCACGGGGAGCCATCTGTACCCTGTGCCCTCCAACAACTCCACTACTAATATTCACTAAATAATTAAAGTCTTAAAATCACTTCTGCCTTAGATCCATGTATTATTTAAGAGCATTTTGGAGAGAAGCAGGCTTGTTTTTATTGCTCATTATCATTGCCTGTCAGTTGGGATTTTTGCTACCTTGCAACCTTAAGACTCCCCATCATTCTGTCCCTCTTCATTGCATGTGTGTGTGTGTGTGTGCACACCCGTGAACTGCTCGTGCAAACCTCATCACTTTACACTTGCAAGCAGAAAAGCAATGTCTGGACTGTGTCAGGAACAGCTGAAATGTTCTGCCACAGTGTGACTGAGGAACCTGCACAGGCACCCCGTGGCTGGAGGACACAGTCCCAACAGGACCAGCCCCATGTAACCCCACGCTGGGGCAGCCCACGGAGACCCCGAGGTATCACGGTGCCATTGGTGCCCGGGGGGATTGTGCAGGAGAGGGACACACGAAGTGAGGACGTTGCCTCCCCTACCTGAATGGCTTCTGTGGTGGGTGGAGGCCAGGGTCAGTCTTCCCCACAGCGTGGTAAGGCAGAGAGTGAGCACAAAAACCCATCTGCTCAGGCTTTGTATGTCTCTCTCACTCATTCTACCGAAAAGAAGAAGAGATGCCAGAGGGTGAGGAGCTGAGGGGGGCCAGGAGGTGCAGCCCCAGCACCACCCCTCCTGATTGCATGGAGACGGGGACCAGGGTGGCCCGGCTGTGGGGACAAGAGCCTGGGAGGCCCGAGACGTGCTGGGATCACCCACCGCCCTGGGCCGGCTCAGACTCCCCTGGCAGCAGGGGCCGTGGCAGAGGGACCCCAGCAGCAGGACAGGGACTCACCTCTTACTGGGGCTTCACAGCAGCAACTGCGCATCCGCCGGGCCGGGGCTCTGCTCGGGGCAGACATCAGCGCACCTGGACGGGGAAGGAGAGAAAGAGAGGAAGGGAAACTGCTCTGAGTACCCGGGGTGTTAAATGCCACGTCCAGGGAGGGACAAACCCTCCCCCGCCGTGCTGGGAAGAAGCCGTTTGACATCATCTGGATCCCTAAAGAAAAAGCTTAAATCCCCCGGGACTCAGTGTTTTCCTGTCTCCTGCTTTCCAGACGTTCTCTGGAGCATTCCCAGCTCTGCGTGGGAAGGGCTCAGGGCTCTGCAGGCAGAGCACGAGCAGTGACAGTGGTGACACCGGGGACAGTGGTGACACCAACGTCTGCGCTCAGCATCTGCCAGGTGAGGTGACAGCTTCCCGGCTTTGATTATGGCCTGCAGGGATCTGACTGTGTCCAGGGCAAATAGCCATGCTCCCCATAAAACATCAGTGCTGGATCATAATTTATTAACGGGAGGCTATGAAGACAAGTGGACACGGTGCCCCTGGGCTGCTGGGAGAAGAAATCTTTAATTTTCAACCATCTTCTAAATTTCTCTCTGCTCTGGACCAGGCTGAGACAGTGAAATGGATCCATATAATGAAATGCCAGGACAGAAAATGTTGGAATTTTTAATGAAAACAAAGTGATTTGTGGTGGCAAAAGGGCATTTCTAGTTTTGAAGCATTTAAAAATGAATTGTTCAGTTTTTAAACTGACATTTCAGAATGAAAACGGTTTCATTCCAAATATGCTGATTTAAAATATTTACCATTTTGCTTCTCTCAGCTGGAAAAAAACCAACCCAAAACAAAACAGAAAATGTCACCAAAAATGTTGACATTTGCCCAGAAAAATAGAAAGCTATCCTGACAAAAACCACATACCCTATGTGATGCCCAGAAAAGTAGCCAGCACCCAGAGTCCCTGGTCTCCCAGCTGCTGTCTGGAGCCCAAGCCTCCCAGCCCATACCAGAGCCCCTTTGGAGGAGCCAGGAGTGCCCAGCCCCAGCTCTCACCCCTGGGACCCTCTGGGCCACGTCAGGTCTCCAGGGGACATCCCTGTACCCTGCAGCTGGACCAAGGAGCAGCTGCTCCACGGGTCCCCTCCACCCCGCATGGGGAGACACGCTCCCAGTACAAACTATATTTAGCTCAGAGAGGCTGCTTGCTATAGCCAAGGAAGCATAAATAAACCACAGAGTTATCAATAATGCAGCCAGCACTGCCCACCCTGCACTCAGGGGGAAGCAGCAGTGCCGAGCGGGCGTGGGGAGGAGCAGGAGCCCAGGAGGCTCCATCCCTGCAGCATCCCGGGGAGCTGTGCACCCCCTGGAGCAGTGCTGGCAGAGGCACACCGGGCTCCCACTCTTGCACAGACTCCCACCAGAAAACACAGCTTTGCAGAAATTGCTATTTTGACAGTTACCAACCTCCATCAGCATGAGACTTCAACTACACAAATGTTTGGTCTGACTTGAGGGGTTTTTTCAGCCTGGAGTGTCATTTTGAAATGACGAGTGGTGTTCTGGCATGTCAAAGCACTTAATTATGATTGAAAATATCAGTATTCTCTGTTCTGTTTGGCATTTTGTGGAATTTTTCATTAACATTTTTTTTGTCAGCTTCTTTCTGCCTTTGGGGTCTGAGCTGGCAGCTGAAGACACTACAAAGTGCCCAAATCACTGGAGATAATCTCAATTTGCACCCAGGACCTCCACGACACTCCACTGCTCTCTGTCCTGAGAACAAACCCTGAGTGCTGAGGCAGCCGGGGGTCCCTGGAGAGGCTGGTCAGCAAGATGCTGCCATCCCCTCAGCACAGAGCAGCAGCAGCAACCTCCATTCCCACAGCTTCAGGTTGATCATCCTAAAGGGAAACTCCACCACAGAGAAGCCTGGCCTGAGTTCCAGGCTGAGCTGGGTCCTGTTGCACACTTCATCTTAACTCTTGTTCAGGGTGTGCTTGCAGCAGTCCAGCCCGACAGATGTGCATGTGAGGGCAGTGTGAGGCTTGTGCCCCCCAGCCTGGCAAAGAGGTGTTGGGGGAGCACACAGAAATGCAAGGGACTCCTTCAAAGTGTGCAGTCTCACACTCTCCTCTGCGCTGATTGATTTCCAGCTCCAGTGTCTGCAGCGTTTCCTTCCGTGAGCACGAGAGGTTTTTAATTCCACACAAGCACAGGCCTCTTCCTGCTCTCTCACCCGATGAATCCCATTGCCCTGCTGGCATTTTGCAGGTGAGCTCTGCTGACAGCTCAGACCTCAATCATCCAGTGCCAGGAACCCCTTCCTGGCAGAGCACGGCTGCTCACCAGGGGTGTTGAAACCTGAGGCCAACAGCAGCTCCATTGGTCTCTCCAGCAGAGGAACGCAGATGACAGCTCAAATAATTGTCCCAGGAGGTACAACATCCCACCTGCACAGGCTCCCCCGGCACAGGGGGACTCTTCCAGGGCAGGGGCACCCCAAGCCTCATGCCAGACTGAAGGAACTGAAGCAGAGAGAAGCAAAGCAGAGGAAGGCTGAAGCCCACCTCCCACCCTGTCGTGCCTGGAGCTCTGACAGCCGGGGACAGCTCGCACCAAGGGTTGGTCCCCATGTCCCTCCCGGGGTGATGAAGCTGTTTCGGCTGCTGTGCCCTGGGTGCTCTCCCACAACGCTTCTCCTCCCAGAGCTGCAAGTGTCTCCGCAGGGCTGGCAGCATCAGTTCAGGGTTAAACTGTGCCCAGGGCAGAGCTCGCCACGGCAGCAGGACCCTGCCAGACCCAGCGGCCAGACCCGGGCCCCGCTCGGGGCGAGCATCCCCTGGGGGTCACTGGCCGGGGGTGACTGGTTGTCCCGGAGCCACAGGCAACCGAGCCCAGCGCAGGACCCGCACTGAGAAACTTCCATCGGAGCCACCGCACAACGGGCCGCCGAGGGGGCAGAGCAGCGCGGACGCTCGGGGAGGACCGGACCGCACCGCCCCGGAGCGACCGAAGACCGAGATCCGCTGCACGGGGACCGAGACCCGCCGCACCGTGCAGCNGCCCGCGCAAAGGGGCGCAGCGCCCCCTGCCACCCGCCCTGGCACCGGCACCGGTACCGGCCCCTCCATTCCGGGCTCGCAGCAGCCCCGCTCCGACCCCCGTCTCACCGGGACGGGCGGTGGAGGGGACTGGGGGGGGCGGATCAGAGTCAATTCACCGCGAAACCAATTTCCGCCCCATACGAAGGTGCGATGGCCCCGGTGAGCAACGCGCGGTGCGGGAACAGATGGACGGACAGATCCGCTCCCGCAGAGCCCCGATTGTCCCGGCACTTTGGGGTCAACCCACCAAAACTCGCAGCTTTCCTGGAGCCGAGAAGCGCCGAAGGATCTCTCTCCCTCCTCCCCCCTGGAAGGTTCCTCTCCCTCTGATGCATCCGCAGCAGAAATCTGGGCTCGTCCCTCTTGAATCTCGGCTCTAGTTCCCGTTGGTGAAAGCAGAGTGCGGGGCAGGGTCCCTCCCGGCACAGCCACCCCACCAGCTTCTGGGTAAGAGTCACTTAAAAACACACATAGGGAGCCAAGGAAAAGCACCCCGGCTTTAAGAGGCCCACGATAAGAATAGGCTTCTTGCCTGTTTCATCTAAGAGAACTGAGTTCTTTTTCTCTCTTTATAGCATCAAATTTGCCGTATGTTAAATTCTAGTTAATTAGACCTGGCTGCTCAAAAGAGAAGGGAAGATAAACCCAAACCCCAGTAACAAGATATTAAAGCATCTCGTTCTTCAGATCAAAGGGTTTTAATGATAATGGCAAAAATCAATATGAAAGCTAAATTAAATCTATTGCTTATATTCATCAGGTAACCTGATAGAGAATCTGCCAGTTCTGGTCTCTATTGTTGTGATAAGTAAATACAAACATATTACTTTTCAGATCACAAAGTTTTAATGGAAATTATGAAAACCAAATGCAATCACAATTATCTTTCTCACTAGCCAAATCCCAATTAAATTAGGCAAGATTATTCAATAAGGAAGCCTACAAAACCCACCTCTTCACTGATGTAATGGTACAGAAACAAACCTTCTGCTTTCCGGATAACAGCATTCCAATGGTGTTAAATTAAGACTTCAGTAAAACTGATTTCATTTAAATTCCACTGGAAGTGAACACAATAATTCCTCCTCCCTCCTGACTTCTTATTTGAGTTCTTAGTATCTGTAAGAAGGCAAACCTGGCAAGGAAAGGAACTGCACTAGGAAGCAGCAGTGATGAATACTTCTGCTGCCATGTAAGGAATCATTTTCCTGTGCCTGGGTGGTTGGCGACACATCAGGACCCTCTGTACTCTCTGGATGACCAACCTTCTTTTTTTCGGGGAAGAAAGCTCAGATTTAGACAAGGGCTTGGGTTAGATGGTTATGCTGAGGCAGGTGGGCACAGCAGACTAGGCGGGTTCAGGGTCCCTGAAACCTCTGGGATGCAAACCAAAAAATAAAACCCCCAAAGGCTCCATAAATTCCCATTAGCCTTATTGTCACACATTTATGATTGTCCTTCTGTATTTCTACTGTCAGGTGGTGCTGTATGAAGCCTTTGAAAGCAGAATTTAGGATGCAGATCCCTGGGGCAACGTGGAAGTTTGGGAAGCAGCAGAGAGGGAGAAGCCAAATGACCCCGGATTCACCTGCTCACCTCCCCCCGGAGCAGGGAGGGCTGAGGGAAAACGCCTGCAGGAAATCAGCATCGGGTCCTCTGGTCTGCTAAACAACTACAGTAACCTGAGAAAAGGCACGGACCCCGAGCTGCGGAGCTCCAGAGGCTTTTCTGCACTCGAGCAGGAGCAGACAGCACCGAGATGTGTGGTTGCAATCAAATTATCCCTCAAAAGAAACAACAATAAATTCTGAACTTCCCAATTACAGGGGACAGGCAAACCCTGGAAACCACTAGGAGCTGCTTCTTCTGTTGATGGATTATCCCAAGTGCACAGAGCTATTTGCTGAGCTTCACTGTATTACACTAATTATAAATTAATATATTGCTCATTACACAGTAAAGCTGTGCAGTCAACTAATGCACTACTGCGAAGAGCCTATTTTAAAACATCCTCTGGTACTTTTATGATCTAGATGCCTAATTTATTTCTGTTCTGTCTTAAATGCCACCAACATGTCATTCTTTCAAAATAAATATCCCTGGCTTCATTCTTCCTCCTTTGGTGAGCCCCCGGCGCTGCCCCCGGGCAGGGAGAGACACGGCGTGAGGTGGGGGCATGAAAAGCCCCAGCATCCCAGGCAGGCAGGGTGGGACGGGGCAGGCACAGAGCCGCTGACATCCGAACCGGCCATTGAGTGGCACTGGCACACCCGTGGTCTGACCCGGTCTGTAACTACATCCCCAGGCAGCAGCCTGGCAGCCAAGAGGAAAATCCCCATTGCACTGGCAGGTGGGATGAATGGTGGGAAATGGAGCTCTCTTTCTTGGAAAACAGCTACTGGCATGGTGTTGTTTCGGGGAGTGTGCCTGCAGCCTGTTTTTATGTCAATCCATTCTTTCTGTGCTTGGCATAGCGGAAACAACAAACATGGAATAGGGTCGGCACCATGCAGAAATCGTTTTGGAAACTGCCATTTCCTTCTTTTCAAGGAAAACATCCTGGTGACTCAGCAGAACGTAGCGGACTGGCAGCCCTACAAGAGGAGACAAACATCCCATGGAGAATCCGGTGATTTTCAACCTTAATAACACAAAGGATGTTGCACTCGTGGTATTTGAGAAGCTCCCTGCCCTGTCTTCCCTTGTGTGACCATAACCATAAATGCCATAACTGGGAAGGCATTTGCAGCAGAGAGAGAGGAGCCAAGGTTGCTGGAGAGGAACCAGAGGGGTGGTGGCCTCTGGGCCACCTCTCCCCTGCCCACCCCAGCTCCTCCCGTGCTGGGGCAGCACCACGGGGCCTCCCGAGTGGGAGCAGCTTCTGGAGAGTTGTACTGAGCTGGAAGAGCCGGGGAACTCTGAAATCACTTGTACTTGGCTACTCCCGAGGCACTTCGACTCTCACCCTCGCCACCCTGCATGACAGAAGGGGCAGTCACCCCCTTCCCCCCCTTCCCAGCAGTTCCTGCCCGGGGACGCTGCAGGGAGCCAAGGAGGCGCTGGATGGCGACACAGCCCGCGACACAGCCCCGTCCCGTCCTGTCCCGTCCCGACGGCGCGTCCCGCTCGTTGCCCCCAGCCCCAGGGACCGCCCGGGCAGGAACTGCTGGGAAGGGGGGG
>JAAWXA010000047.1:3273243-3370858 GCA_038090715.1 Florisuga fusca | reverse complement strand
ACGGGACGGGACGGGGCTGTGTCGCGGGCTGTGTCGCCATCCAGCGCCTCCTCGGCTCCCTGCAGCGTCCCCGGGCAGACCCCGGCCTGGGACCAAGGGGGAATGGACGGCAGCGGTGCTGGGGTAGCAGCGAGGGGCTGGCGGAGGGACAGGGGGCGACTGAAGCCCACCCCGAAGCACAAGGCCACCCAGCTCCTGTGGGGAGGCAGAGGAACAAAAGCCCGGAGCTGGAGGATGTTCTTTCCGGGGCAGCTCGGGGATGGCAGCAGCTGTGGAGGGGCTCAGGGATCCCTACAACTGATGATACAAAGGTTTGGCTTGCATGAGATGCAAGGAAGAAACATACACAGCCCTGCTATATACATTGTTTATGCCCCTGTATATAAGCAAAGAAAATCTGGACTGCTAATGCAAAGAGCTACAGGTCAGAGCCTTTTCTTGGTCCCTTTCCCTCAGACTTGCAGCACCCACTCTTGGGGAGCAGGGACGTTTTTATTAGGGAACACTTTAATTGCATCCAAGCCCCAGCTGGGACACCCAGGTGAGCAGGGGGTGCAAAGCAGGGCAGAAAAAGAGGGATCTGCTCCAAGGAGGGTTGTGCAAGGAGTGGGAGAGGGGATATGGTCGTGTCATGACCTTAAAAATGCAGCATGTCAAATAGCTTAAAGCCAGGGGTTAGAAGATGGGACTAGAGAAAGTACTGAATAACCTGCCAGTGGCCTGGTACAGTAAGAAGAGCTCTGGCTGAAGGAGAAGGCAGCTAAAGCATGACAGGCTCCAGAGCTGGCAACGAGAGCACAGATCTGACCTTGCAGCACAGAAGCCCTGCGTGGGAAGGAGTAAATGGTTCCTCTGGGGAGCTGAGAGCACTGGGGCACACAAGTCTTGGGAAATAGCCTCATTTTTACTTTACACTAGGCAAATACTGTGTTTTTTCAGCAGTTTTTTTTCGTCTGTTTTAAAAATATTTTTATTTTTTCCTTTTTTTCATAAGAGGTGCTGGGGTTGGGCTGTGCCAGTGACTGTTCAAACTGCCAGATCTTCCCCTCCCAGCCAGTGGGAATGTGTTGTTCTGGGTCAGCCAAATCCGCATCCTGATCAGTGCTGGAGTGCAGCAGCCTGGGTGGGAGGGACAGGTTCAGCTCAGGCCTATCAACATAATTCCTCGCTCCTCCTCAGGCCGGCTGATTATTAATAGCCTGGCATGGCTGCGAGGGGGCTGGGTTTCCAGCGGAGAGTGACAAAGCACCTGCCGCTGGAAGGGGATGGTGAAGGTGGCTCTGCTGGAATCCTAGGAAGATCCAGCCAGGACAGCGTCTGCCGGCGCAGCTGGGAGGGGAACAGCTACTCGTGGGCAGGGCGACCCCGGCTCTCCTGCAGACTCAGCTCCCTGTTTTCCCTCAGCCGGTAAAGAACTTTCCCAGAGCCGCTCTTCGCGGGCCGCGGCTCCGGTTCATCCCCTCAGGCCGGGCTGACGGTCCCCACCGGAGCCCCCCTGTCCTTCAGGAGACCCCGGTACGTGCTGTGCTATCCCTCCGGTATGTGCTGTCCCCCCGGTACGGGCTCCCTCTCCGACGGGGCTGGGGGCCGAGACACCGGGGCCAAGAGCGTCCCGGCTCCGCTCCGGATGCCCGCGGGGGGATGCGCTGCGTGGCCCCCCCACTCCATCCCCTCCCCAGCGGGNCCAGTGCTCTCAGCTCCCCAGAGGAACCATTTACTCCTTCCCACGCAGGGCTTCTGTGCTGCAAGGTCAGATCTGTGCTCTCGTTGCCAGCTCTGGAGCCTGTCATGCTTTAGCTGCCTTCTCCTTCAGCCAGAGCTCTTCTTACTGTACCAGGCCACTGGCAGGTTATTCAGTACTTTCTCTAGTCCCATCTTCTAACCCCTGGCTTTAAGCTATTTGACATGCTGCATTTTTAAGGTCATGACACGACCATATCCCCTCTCCCGCCCCTTGCACAACCCTCCCTGGAGCACGGGATACGCCGAGTGAGCGGGGCCGGGGAGTGGGCGGGGGCCTGGGAGCCGGGACGGTGTGGGGAGCGGTCCCTCGGGGTGGGGGTCCCTCTGACCCGGGGTCTCCGCCGCCGGAAGCGTTGGGCAGGGGATTTGCAGCCCGGGAAGGGTGGGGGGACCCGCGCTCGGCACCGGAGCGTGACCCACCCCTGGAGGTGTGCAAGTCCAGGTGGGATGGGGTTTGGAGCAAGCTGGGCCGGTGGAAGGTGTCCCTGCCCATGGCAGGGGGTGGCAGTAGGCGATCTTTGAGGTCCCTTCCAACCTCAACCAGTCTGTGACCCTGAGGAGCTAAACTGGGTCGCAGGCAGCCGGCGTGAGCGCAGATTGGGAGTTTGCTCTTTAAATGTCCGCTGCTGGGAAAGCCGTCAGCGTGGGTTTATCCTCTTACCCATCCCTGAGGCTTTCAAGCTCTTCTGTCTTTATTTTGTTTTGTTTTGTTTTTCGGGCTTATCTGCACAATACCCGGTGTCATGACGGGGAACTGACACTGAGGGGTGAAGCGACTGCTGCAGGACTCGGGGGAGGAGGAAATTGAAGCTGTCTGGGGAGTGGGACCTGATTTCGACTTCCCCTTCAAAGGGCCTGATTCTCGTTTGACTCAGGGCGCCTTTCACCCTTAGCTGAGGGCAGGTGGGGAAGGTCAGGCTCTGGAGGCTGCTCTGCTGCTCGGAGCTGTCCATCCATCCATCCACTCCTGCATCCTTTGCTCAAGCTGATCTCCCTGATACTCGAGGGAGATGGTGTTAATTTGCCCCAGGAGATACCGGGGTGGAAGCATCAAGATGAAAAAAGCCCCAAAGCAAAAACCCACCCTCTGTTCAGCAGTAAAACTTCTCTTCTGTCTCTCACGACTTCTTTCTGCAAACCACATGAAGTCTGTGCCCAAGGAACTTGTCCTGTCATGCGTGTTTGCAGCTTCCTGCCATGAGCAGATTTTGCAATTTAGACCTCAGATCTGCTGTGCCAGCACAGGCTGTGAAAAGTTAGTGTGAATCTGCTGCTGCCCCAGACAGGGCAGGAGCACTGCAGAGAGCATCCCTGGGGACACGAATGAGGGTTATGGGGGATGAGGTGCTGTGGGGTGACCTCTGGATGGAGCAGGGTGTGGAAGAAAGAGCCTTTACACCTTGTTTCTTCCTGGCAGGGTGATAAATGCGGGGAAGAGCCAGCACAATGAGGACCAGGCATGCTGCGAGGTGGTGTCTGTGGAGAGGAGGCCCAGCCCAAGGGGCCGGCTGCTGTCCCGGGAAGGTGCTGGGGAGCTGGACGGGGTGAGAGCCAGCAGGAGCAGGCAGGAACACGACAGGGAGATGGTGCACAGAGTGGTGTGTGCAGACTGCTGCCTCCCTGGGGATTCCCTGGGGTCCCAGACCAGCTGCTTCTGCATCATCCTTGCTGGCCCGGGGAGGCCACTGGCCCAGATGCCCTAGTGGGCTGTGGAGGTGGCTGCCATGCTGGCCCCATGGTGCCTCCCTTTCAGAGGAGCCGACTGCCAGGGCTGTGCTGCTGGCAGCACGAGGTGTCTGACGCAGGGCTGGGCTCCAGCCAGGGACCAGCCATGTCCAGACACCCTTGACCAGCTGCCCATGATGGGCTGGGGCGTGCAAGCCAGAGGCAAAGCCCTGTGTCACTGTCCTCAGCTGGTGACCCCAGCTGCTCCAAATTCCCCATCCCATCTGCTTCCTCTCAGCCTGTCTGAACCTGCCTGTCTCTCCCTGCAGGGCAGGAAGGGTTTTTATTTCCACTACTGGGCCCTGTTTGATGGCCATGCGGGCAGTGGTGCTGCTGTCATGGCATCCCAGAGGCTCCACCTGCACATCTGCGAGCAGCTCCGTGACCTCGTGGATATCCTGCAGGACCCCTCTCCACCTCCCATCTGCCTCCCACCTGACCCAAGGGCTGGCCCTGCAGAGCCCAGCAGGATGTCCCTTCCTGAGGATGACGGGGAGGTCCCCAGTGATGCTGTGCCACGGTTTCACCTGGAGAAAGTGGTCTCTCATGAGAGCTTGGTGATTGGAGCCATCGAGAATGCCTTTAAGCACATGGTGAGTGACCCCTCACCCATGGGGACCCCCAGGTGTTGTTGGGCAGCATCTCTTTGCTGTCTGTGTCAGTGCTGTCTTCTCCCCCATGGCACAAGGCAGCTCTGCTCACTGCTGTGGGCTCACCCACCCTTCCTGAGACCCTCTCTGTCTCCCCAGGACGAGCAGATCGAGCGGGAGAGGGTTTCCCAGCGCCTGTCGGGGGGCTGCTGTGCCCTGGCTGCCATCTACCTCATGGGCAAGTTCTACGTGGCCAATGCTGGTGACAGCAGGTACAGCCCCCCTGGGGACCTCAACCCTTGTCCCAGTGGTGGGGGAGCAGCTGGTGGAGAAGGGCAGTGCTGGAGGAGCACCCAGCTCCATCCCTGACCCCGAGCTGTGCCAGGCAAGCAGGACCAGGCAGAGCCCCCCCCCTCCCTGCCTACATGCCCGGGGCACAGTGTGGCCTGCTGTGAGCTCCACACCTGCCCACTGCACAGAGGGGGCTTCAGAATCACACCCCAAAATCTGGTACTTGCTCCATTCCTTTCCAGCAGCATCAAGTCTGGGTCCTGAGGCTGTAGCCATGACTCTGGGTGAGGGTCTGTGTCCTGCCAGAGCCAGGCTGGGCAGGACAGTGAGGGGGCAGCTGAGATACCAGTGCTGGAGATCCTCAGTGCCTCCATGACCTCTAGAAGCATCTCATAGTCAGACTTTTTTTTTTTTTAAACACATCAAACAGCCTGACGGGCCACAGCAGCGAGCTGCAGTGCTGGTGTGGGCTGGACACTTGTACTCGTGTCCCACTGATGGCAACTGCTGTCTGTCCCACAGAGGCTCCCCTCTGCAGGGGCATTCACCACCTTTGTGCTGCTCCTTTTCTAACCATATTCTGTCCTTTGGTTTGCTCTTCTTCACTCCCCCCACCCCATGCTTTTCCTCCATTTTTTTTTCCTCCCCACCCTGTCTCATGTCCAAGGACCTTGCCTCCTCTCCTCTCTAATTTCATCCTTCCATGTTTCATTGCAGGGCCATTATCATCCGTAACGGGGAAATCATTCCAATGTCCAGGGAGTTTACTCCAGAGACAGAGAGGCAGAGGCTGCAGTTTTTAGTAAGAAAGATCTTTCTTCTAACCCCATACCCACTGAACCACCTCCTGGCCCCTTCGTAGCCCCTGCAACTGGACTGTGGGGCTGAGGACAGGCCTCGGGCTGGGACCTGCTGATGGTTTTTATCCCTCCAACCATCTCGCTGGGCTGGGCAGAGGTGTCTGGGGTGCAGGGGTTGCCCCTGCTCATCTGGCTGGTGGTTGCTGCAGGGCCAGGGTGAGGGGTTGTGCCTGCCAGCCCAGCCAGGACCGGGAGCCCTGGGCTCCCAGTATGGGGCTGCTTTGGTGTGGTTATGTGCAGCCAGTTCTGTCTATCTTGTCCTGCTCCTGCCCAGGGAACAGGCAGCATCACCCTCCTGCTGCGGGGGGAGCTGCGGGCTGGCTGGGGGGTGACCCACACGCTGCTCCCCCAGCAGCCCGGGGGGTGCAGCTCTCACCCCGGTCCTGGGCTCCTCCCCGGGGAGGTCGGGAGCTGAAGTGTGCCAGCGGGTTTCCACTTTCTGCCTAAAGCTCCGTCTCCTGCCTGGCCTGGGCAAAGCTCTGTGCCACACAGGGAGACTTCTGAAGGTTATGGAGACCTCTCTGGCGGCAGCACCGAGGAGGAGGCGTTTGTGTTGGAGGAGGTCTTGCTAGATGCGATTTCCTGGCTTGCAGCGAACTTGGAAAAACACTGAGACGTTTTTCCTTGGGTCTATTTTTGAATGACCGAGAGGAGGAAGCTGCTGCGGGCGGGATCCTCTGCAGCCAGCTGCCACGGGCAGGGCCAGGCAGGCGCTTGCTCTGCTCCACGGTGCCCAGGTGGTGGTCAGAGCCCCGCGGGGTGGGACGGGGCTCTCCACACCTCTGCACCGGGAGATTTTCTCCTTCCTTTCAGATCTCTCTTTCCTCACCGGCATTTTCCAGCGCTGTCCCTATTCCCAGTCTCCTGCATGCTGGGATGCTCGGGGGCTGCTGGTGACCCCCCGGGTGGGCTCTGTGCTTCTCCTCAGGGACACAGGGGACACATTTTCAGAGCAGAGCCATCAGCTCTTTCCCTCGGGCGAGTGCCGTGCCCTCTGCTGAGCCTGGGGCCCCAGGAGCTTTGTAGTTCTGACTCCCTCCTGGGCAAATTCCAGCTTCTGGAATTTGCTGGGGTTTGATCCCTTTTGGGCTCCTTATTTCCCCAAATTCTCCAGTGCAAAAGCTTCACATTTCTGCTGGGTGGAAGCATGCCTGTCCCCAGCTCTTGCCTCCCCTCTGGTTGTAGCAGAGATGGTTTGAAGCTGCTTCTACTGCTGGAGTTGCGGCAGAAGAGCTGATGTTATCCCCACCATGAAACACCCTAGCTGAGGTCCCAGCAGGGTGGTGGGTGCTGTGCCATGCTGGTGGTGCTCAGCGAGGTGCTGCAGGTGCTGCTGTGCAGATCCCTCTCTCTTGGCCCCACGGCTGAGCTGCTGCTCCATCCATCCTGCAGGCATTCCTGAGGCCCGAGCTGCTGGGGAAGGAGTTCACACACCTCGAGTTCCCCCGCAGGATCCACCCCAAGGAGCTGGGGAAGAAGATGCTGTACCGAGACCAGAGCATGAGTGGCTGGTAACCCCCGAGCTGGGGCTGTGCCCAGGGGCTGGGGTCCCACTGTGTGGCTCCAGCATCCCCTCTGGGGGGGGAAGGGGCTGTGGGACATTGGGTATCGAGTCCTGGAGGGGCCTTATCCCAGGGGATGCTGTGTTCCAAGTGGCCAGGGGAGGTGCTGGAAGCCTTCACCCTCTGACACCTTCTCTCTGCCTTATTTTAACCAGGGCTTACAAAAAGATAGAAGAGGATGATCTGAAGTTTCCACTTGTCTATGGGGAAGGCAAAAAGGTGAAGTGCTGTGGCAGGAGCTATGCAGGGATCACTTCCCCCTTTTATCAGGGGTTCCAGTCTGTTTTTCCTAGTGCTGGCACTGCTCCAGTGCCAGTGATTCTCAGCTGGGAATGGAGGTGGAGATGAAGTTTGAAGTTTTCTCTTGATTTCACCATTCTCCAGGCACGGGCAATGGCCACAATTGGGGTCACACGGGGCCTGGGAGACCACGACCTCAAGGTGTTCAGCTCCAACATCCACATCAAGCCCTTCCTGTCCTGCTTCCCAGAGGTGAGCCTGGCTGCTGGCTGCTCCTGCCTGGGGGTTCAGGGTGACCATATCCATGGTTATTATATGGCACAACAGCTCAGGGCAGCTCCAGTGCTCACCTGACTGGACCTCCTCTGCCTCCCTGCCCCTCACCCTCACCTCTTGCTCTGTTCCTTCCCAGGTCAGGGTTTATGACCTCACGCAGTACGAGCACTGCCCTGATGATGTTCTGGTCTTGGGCACTGATGGGCTCTGGGATGTCACCAATGACAAGGAGGTGGCCAGCACAGTGATGGAAGTGCTGACAAACTACGAGCCCAATGACCCATGCAGGTGAGCTGTGCAATTCTCTCCTGGTCCCTTTCCTGCACCTTGAGCCATTCCAGCTTCTCCTTCCTTGCTGAAGACTGCAGGATGCTCCACCTGGGATCCTGCAGGGTCTGGAGCCCTTGCTGAGCTGAGCTGAGCTGTGCTGTGCCCCCAGGTACACCATGGTGGCCCAGGAGCTGGTGGTCCGGTCCCGGGGGGTGCTGAAGCAGAGGGGCTGGCGGATGGCCAATGACAAGCTGGGCTCTGGCGATGACATCTCTGTCTTTGTGATCCCTCTGGGTGGCCCAGGCAACTACACATGATCTTGGGGCAGCGGGGCTCACCATGTCTGGACAGGGATGAGGGGGACTCTGGTGCTGCCTCGGGGCCACCTCTCCCCCCAGCACTTGTTTCCTGAGCCAGCCACAAGAAACCTGGAGCCTGTCTGTGCCCCTGCTCTGAGCATCCCCCTCCACCTGCTGCATCCCAGCCCCTGGTGGAGATGGACAGAGAGTGAGGACTGGGGTCCAGGCCACTGTCTTTGTTGCTGTGAAAGCCTAGACTCCCCACACAGGATTCTCATTGCTTTTCACCTCTCCCCGGGCCTGGGTGCACTGGTTCCAGCAGCGTGCAGCAGCCACTGAGCTGGTGGGGCACGAGTACCTGGAGAAGCGTGTACCTGTTGCTGCTGTCATCCCTCCCTCTGCACTGTGACAGTTGCATCAGGGTCAGTGAAGCTGCTGTGGGGCTGTGGCAGGGCTTCAGCCCTGCTGGCAGCTGGGCAATGCTCAGCACAGCAGAAGTTGGGTGGTGGGTGAGCCCTACAACTGACAGCTCAGCTCTGCACTCACCCTCTCTGGCCCCTCATGCCTTTGTCCCAGCCACGTTCCTTGTCTGAGCCTCTGCTCTGGGAGGACAGAGCGGTGCTGAGTTCCTGCAGTGCACCCAGAGCCCCAGGAAGGATCAAGATATTGCACTTGCAGTGGCTGTGCCACGCGTCCTGCCCCCACCCTTCTTCCTGCCTTGGATCACTGCTGTGTTTCTGGAGCCAATTATTTATTATTAACTGGAGAGCCGAGCTGGAAAATGTCTAAACCCTTTCTTGGTGTGGTCAGTCAGTATGAATATACGTCTATATTTTTGAGTGGTTCTAAGTTGGCAGCAGCTGCACACAGAGCAGCAGCCCTATTCAGCCGAGCTTAACAGCTTAAATGTGCTGCATGGATCTGCTTAGCAGAGTGCTGGGTACTCAAATAAAAGCAGCTTGGTTGTGGCTGGGGCAGGGGGGAAAGACAACTCCCTCCTCTTTCTTACTAATCTCCAAGCTAGTGCTGAGCAGAGCTGTTGCAGCAGTTGATCTCTGCTCATTTTGCAGAGCTTATTTTGCATGACACAAACCTCTTGCCTGGAGGATGTGTTTCCTGAGCCTCTGCAGAGTGTTGCATCCCCCCCCAAAATACTGAGGAACAGCCCCATCCTGGCAGCGTGGTGATGGGGATTGCTGGGCCATGGTCCCTCGGTTCTGAAAGGCTCAGTGACACCAGTTGTTCATGTCCTGCTGTCGCTGGGGGCAGCCAGCTCTTGTCAAGTGTCACCTCTGCTGTATGTTTGTCTCTTATAATCAGTGGGATGTAAATTAACGGGGTGCACTTAATAGGAAGTGAAAGTTATCCAGCAAGATTTTAAACTTGACATCTTCTGTGCTGAAGGGAGTAGGGTGTGGTAGCGGGGCTGGGAGCCTGTCCTTGCATAGCACTGTGTGTTTAAATAAAGATTTTGCCACTCACAATCCCACTTCAAAGTCTTTCTTGCAGCTCTCCTGCAAATAAGACTTACCTAAAAGCCAATTAGCTCTGATTAATTTATGTAGGCGGGCTTGGTAGCAAATTGGTCCAAACAGAGCCATGTGAACTGGTGTCCCTCTGCCCTTGGCATTGCCCAGACCCCACAGAGCATCCCTCCTTCCCTTGCCCACAGGGAGTGAGAACCTTTCCAGTGCTGGCCGGGGGCTGGCAGGGGGTTCACAGCTCCCGGGGGTCCGTGTCCATGCTGGAGTAGCAGGACCCTGCTCTGGGGGCTCGGATGTCCCAGCAGCAGCTCCCCCCTGCCCCTAGAGAGGGTTGTCTGCTGGAAGTGTCCCTGCTGTCCCACGTCCCCCTGACTGCCACCCGGGACCCCTGCTGCTCCTGCTGCTCACACACGTTTTCCCCACACCCCCAGCTCCCCCCTGGAGCTGTTTGCACTGCCCCGTACCCCTGGCACGATGCTCTTCGTGCTGGTGGCTGACAGCTCTGCTTTTCCAGGTCACAGCCTGGGAGCTGGATGAGGCAAGGAGGCAAAGGCTGCATTTAAAGCTTCCTCTGTGGTTCCCTTTTTTACTAAGGAAACATTTCCTTTGGAACCAGCTCCTGGCCTGGGGCTTGATAAATTAAGAAAAATTGTCTCGGAGCCCTTAAAATAGCAACAGTTTATGAGCCTGGGTCTGGGCCAGGACCCTGGGGCTGCCTTCGGCTGGCTGAGTGACAGCTCCTTAGCCCTGCTGCGGGCGGGTCTGTAGCTCCTCTAGTCCCCACACGGGCAGTCAGGGAGGGGGGACACGGGGAGGGGGGGGACTGCTTCCCGCAGCAGGGCNGGGGCGGTACCGCCCGGGCCGCGCTGGGAAGCCGGGAACGGGGCTGGGACCGGGAGCGGGACCAGGGCAGCGGCGGAGAGAGGTGCGGTCTGGGCTCGGCTGAGTTGGGCTTCGGGTGTGGAGACCCTGGGGGGGGGCACTGCTGGGTTGGAGGAGTCAGTGCTGGGGCGAGGGGGAGCAGGGGCTGCCGTCAGTGCTGTGGTCTGGGCTGCTGGGATGTGGGGTCAGTGCTGAGCCGGGCACGGGGGGTGGACGCGCCCCTCGGGCTGGGTGGGCTCAGCGCAGTGGATGTGCCTGGGATGGAGTGGGGGTCTCTGGCCGTGGGGCAGGATTGGGTCAGCAGCCACCGCACCGCTGGGGGTGGCCCTGGGCTGCGGGTCCCAACTGGCGGGTACCGCCCAGTCAGGGACAGACCCGGGCTGGGGTGGGGTGAGAGCAGAGGGGCTGCTCCCCCACCCCGCTGCTCTCCCCACGGCCCCCGCTCCAGCAGCGTCCCCGTTCGCGGCTTTGCTCGCGGAGCTGCCGTTCTGTGTTTTCTTCAGAAAAAGGGCAAAAGTTCCCTTTGCTTACTGATGACCTCATTTTTAAACATTTATACTAGGGGGGCTTGTGGGCAGGAGAAATAATTGTGTAATGCCTTAGGAACAGGGGAGCATTCCAAAAGCATGACTGCGCGGCCCTTTCCAGCACTAACAATCGGGCAGCCAAGTCCTCCCAGCGGCCGCCAACCCCCCTAAATCCTGCCCCAGCCTCTCGACCCCCCCGGCAGCGTGATCTCCGGGTTGCTTGGCTGGGGGTGGGAGGGGGTGGGAGCGAGGACCCCGGTCGGGCCCAGCGGTGTCACATCCCCAGCAGAGGGATCAGGCTGTGAAGCTGGGGGCAGGAGGTAGCAGCTTTGGCTGTCTGTATTTCACTGAGACCAGTTGCATTTTATTTTCATTTTGCCAAGTGCCTTTTGGTGTCCAAACAGTTTCAGTTCTTGCTACAGGTAGTACAGGGAGGGACTCTCTGAGTGTTTAAATATGGAACCCCTGTTTCTGAGAGTGACTGCTTCTCCAGGGTAATGTGTTGTTGGTTTTTTTGGGTTGTGGTTTTGTTGTTGTTGTTGTTGTTGGTTGTTTTTGTGGGATTTTTTTAAGTGGAAAATAAGCCAAGTCACTGTCTTCCAACAGGTTATCGGGAGCATTTAACCAGGCTCACCTCCTAACTTGCTGTTTGCACTGGAGAGGCGTATTGACATGAAAAGTAAGGAATGTATTAGCAAATATTGATCGGCCCTGGGGCAGCGACAGTCAGGCATTGCCCAAGTACAGGCATCTGCTGAGATTGTGGGATGTTATTTGAAGCTTTCAGCGAGACACTTGTACTGCTGTGAGCCTGGGAAGGCTGTCACTTCCGCAGGAGGTAAAATAAGAACATGGCATGATGTCCTTTGGAAAAGGAGGTAAGGGCAGGCAGCGTTTTCCCACAAAGCTCAAGCATTTGTGGTTCAAGCTTTGTTTAGGCTTTAAAATTCTTCTGTTCCAAATCCCTTTCTCTGTTTTGCTTGTGGATGTTTTTGTGGGATTTAGCAATGAAAACAAGCCAGCCTGGCTGCTCTGCTCCAGCTCTGGGTCTGGGCAGTTGCACTTTGCTGCTGTGCTGCAGCTTGCTGTAAGCCCGGGCTGCCTGCTCGTGCCCGGAGAAAATCTTTCAATTTTAGAAAAAAGAAAAAAAAAATTAGTTAATATCTAAAACTGAAGCACTGAGTTTGAGCTCCTTTTTTTCTTTTATGATTCCCCATTGCTTGGATATGGTGGGTCTAAGTCTTGAGAAGGTCTCAGGCAGTGTCCCTGGGGTAAATGCAGGCACTTCCTTTATTTCTGGCAGTGGTGGCAGAAGGGCTGGGGGAGGGCACTGGGAGGGGCACCAGGACTGCTCTGGGTGTCAGCAAGGGCTGAAGCCTGGTCTCCTCGGTGCTGCACAGGAATGTGCAGCTTGGGCTGCCCTGAGCGTGAAATGGCAGATGCTGCAGTGCCAAAACCAGCCCCGCTTTGATCTGCTGTGACCCGCCCAGGAACTCGGAGCCTGAGTTCTGCCCTGGCCCTTGCGGTTCCCTTTGGCATTGCTGTTCGTTTCAAGTCGTTTTTGGAACTTTCTTCTGCGTACGAGTCCCTTTGATACCCGAGACACCCGTCCTGGGCTACCTTGGCTGTGATTTAGATGTATCAGCAGATCAGATTCCCCTGTCAGACTTCCATCTGGAAGCTGAGTCTCTTTTTCGCTGCACCAGCTGTGCCAGGGAGTCCTCCCAGCTGCAACCGTCTCTGTTGTGAAGCATCGCTGCGGGGGGCTCAGCTGGGAGTGCCTGGGGGGAGGGTGGTCGTGTCCCTCCCTCATTCCGCCCCCTCTGTCCCTTTCCTGTTACTTTAACTTGGGGGGAGCTGTGGCCCTGACTTTTTTGGGGCTCCCTGCTCGTGTTGACTGAAGCTGTGGTGGGGCAGGAGGGAGCCTCTCCTGGGGGTTGTGGAGGGAGGCACCTCCGTGCCCCCTGGGCTCTGGCAGCCCCATGGTGGCCCGTGGCCATCCAAAGCGGCTCCTGTTTGCCCAGCGGCGTATCTCCGTGCCCTGTCCCCAAATGCCCTCGCCTGGCGTGCTGTGGCGGTGGCAGCAGCCCTGTGCACACACACGGCCATGTTTAGAAGTGGAGACAGCGTGTCCTTGGCTGCTCTGGCCAGAGAACATTTTCTGTGTTCCCTGCGAGCGCTCCGGGATGCCGCGGGATGCCGGCGGTAGGGGCTGCGCAGCCTGAGCTGTCCTGGGGTTCTCTAAATGCTCTTCCCCGCCTCAGGGCTGTGGTAGCCTTGAGCTGCGTCAGCCCAGCTACTTCCTCAGCAGGAGTTAAATCCAAACAGTCCAACTTTTGTTTGTTAAGCTGCTGCAGTTTAGCGGAGCTGGAGGCACAGCCGTGCCGGGAAGCTCTGGCTCTGGCCAGAGAAGTGGTTTTCCCCCGGTGGTTGTGTCGCGGTGCAGAGGGCTCCAGGCGGGTGGTGTGGGGCTGGGGGTGGTGGACTGGTTGTTCCCTGCACCTCCAGTCTCAGGGGAGCAACCCGAGAGCTGCCGGGGCAGAGAGAGGTTTTCTGATCGTCTGACAGGCAGGCTGCAAGGCGGAACAGCAGCCCCGGCTCTGTTCTGCCCTCCCTGCTCTCTGGTCCGTAAGATCGCTGCACCAGTGCTGCCTGGGGGCTGCACTCTCCTCCTTGCTCCTCTCTGCCCTCTTGGTTCAGGACGAGGAGGTTTTGTTTGCAGTGGGATCGGGAGCTGCGGGGATGCCCCTGCGGGGGGGCTGCTCCCCGCACGGCTCCATCCCCGCCCGCCCAGCCCGGCCCAGGCTTTGAGGTTGTGCCTCCAGCCAGGGCTGTGGGCAGAGCAGAAATTCAGTGGATTTTGCTGATGGGTGGTGTCATGGGTCCAGCCAGGGTGCGGCCCAGCTCTTGGGAATTTAGAACAAAACCCCTCTGTTGGCTCAGGAGCTTGAGCCTCATCGAGGAGGTTCATTGGAAGGTTTCTGTCCCCGGCTGCAGTCCTTCTTCAAAGCATTAACACCTTTCTCTGCCATTTCCTGAGATCCCCTAGCTGACACTGGATGATGGACACATCCTGCAGCCAGAGGAATTCCCCTTTTCCTGCTCAGCAGGAACTTCACATTTTGAGGCACAAAGCTGGGAAAGGCCAATAATGCAAGGGCTGTCCTGCAGCCCTGGCTGGTTTTATGGTGATGGCTTTTGAGAAGCTGCTTGGAGAGCAGAGTGGCTTGGTTTCACTTTGCAGTTTCTCGGCATGAAGGAGCTGCCAGCTCAGGGTCAGGCTGGTGCTGCCAGCACGGGCACTTTCCTTTGCTGGGACTCAGGATGGTTAGTGCTCAGCAGAGTTTGAAATCTGCGTTTCCATGGCTGATGTGGCTGTGTCCTTTTAATCATTTGGCCTGCTGGCAGTGGTAGTAAGCTGTCCTCCTGAGTCAGCCTCCATGTTTTCCACTCTCCTTTATCCACTCAGGATCTGGGAACAGCACAAGGCCCTTGGTGTTGGGCAGACCAGTCCCAGGGACTGGCTGAGGGTCACAGCTTCTCTTGCAGAGGTGCTGGTCTCTCCCAAGCAGAGTGCCACCAGCATCTGGTGTTGGTGCTGTGCTGGCTGGCTCAGGGCAGGGGCATGGACTGGGCCAGCCCAGCTGGCCAGCCAGGAGCACGGTGCTCCCAGCCCACTCCCCTTTGCACGCCAGCTCTGGATCAGTAACGGGCTATTTCTGGGCCACTCTTGTGAGTAATGGAATGAATCGTGCTGAGATGTTGGGTGGGGACAGTGCCTCTGCCTGCTGAATCACTGCTCAGCATCATGCTGGGCTCAGGCTCTGCTGAGGAGCTGCCCCAGGACAGGATGGACACTGGGGCCCGTGGGAAGGAGCTCTGGGTGTGGTGATTCTCCTTGGGTTGGAGCTGCAATGGGCTGGGCAGCTGCTGTGCTCCTGGCTGGGACAGCGTGTGGGCAGGGGGGACGCGGAGGGGATGCGGAGGGGACGCGGGGGCTGCTGCGTGCTCCAGCACTCGGGTTGTTTGGGTTTGGGATCCGATGTCTGCCGGGCTGGGCACAGCCAGGACTCGGTGTCTGGGAGCAGGGCTGTTTGTGTCCCCGGGCACCTTCTGTTCCTTGTGCTGTAGATGTGTCTCCCATGCCCTGGGGATAAGATAGCAGCGTGCCCCACGCAGCCTTTCTGCTGCCCCTCGGCTTTGAGGTACAGATCCACACAGCAGCAGGTCACATCCTGCTGGATGTGGGCAAAGGAACTCCCTCAGTAAACAGGGAGTGTGCTGAACACCAAGGCTCCTGCTTGAGGAGTGTCTGGTCCCACTGGACACTGCTCTTTGTCCTCCCTCATCTCACCTTACAAGTTTACTGTGTTTATCTGACCCAAGGTGCTTGTAACCTGCAAAGATCTGGGGCCATGGCAGGCTCTGGCCCGGATCTAGGTGAAGCTACAGGGTCGGTTGGACAGTTTAGATTGTGAGAGCTGGGGTGGCACCCGAGGCTGCCCCGGGGGTTTGTGTGACAACTCTGGGAAGTTTCCTCCAGGCAGGAGCTTAGCGGTGACTTGCTAAATATGCAGAGGAGAGGAGCACTCTGCAGTCTGCTGCTGAAATGCAAGTCAGCCGCCAGTCTAATTTCTTAATCCTTCAGTTGCAGTTAATTATGACGCAGCCTTACTTGGGTTTTTTCTTTTCCTCCTTTTTATTTCAGAGAAGGGGGAGGGAGGGATGGCCCTGGGAGAGGACAGGCACCAGGCCTGCCTTGGGCTCGGTGGCTGTGCCCTGGTTCAATGTAAAGCCTTCCATGCATGAGGGTGTGCACCCTCATTTCCCTTGCACCTCCCCAGTGCTTTAAGCACAAAGGACCCCTTCCAGCTCAGCTGCTCTGGGCAGAGGGGTTCATATGCCATGGCAGAGGTTTTGTGGCATAATCCTGGGCAATTCCCAAGCTCAGTTTTTGAAACCCAGGGATGCAAAGGCACAGTTTCACTTGCAGGACTGCATCCTCTTTCTCGGGGCAGAAAGCACAGCTTCACAGTGGGGTTTTGGCTCTGTTTGCTGAGTGGTGGCTGGCAGCCTCTCCTGCCACCGGTGCCAGCATCAGCTCTCAGGGGTTATGTGGCAAAGGCTCCTTTGTCAAACGGGCTGGGACTGGGCCAGCCTGGCACCAGGTGCCAGGTGTGAGGGTCATGCTTGCCCGGCTTGGTGCATTCCTGGAGCTCAGTGGATTATTAGGGAGCTGATGAGTGTGCCCAGGTGAAGCCTGGAGTACAGTTCTGCCTTGAAGAATTTATAATCTGAAATAAAACCAGTGGGTGTGACCCCGAGGCTGTCAGAAAAGCATTTGCCTGGGGTGGTAGCACAGCAAGAAGCCCTGGGCTGGGGCTTGGATGTCTGAGGCACCAGGAGAGCCTCTGTCCTGGCATGGCTGCTCACCCTGGGCTCTGCTCTGTGCCTGGCACCTTCCCAGGCAGTGGTGTGGGAGGCTTTGGGGCACGGGGGGTTCAGGAGGGGCCAGAAGTGAGGGCTGCTTGCAGCTGCTGTGTCCCACTCAGCCAGTCCTGTCCCCACAGCCATGGCAGCCATCAGGAAGAAGTTGGTGATTGTGGGAGACGGCGCCTGCGGGAAGACGTGTCTGCTGATCGTGTTCAGCAAGGACCAGTTCCCTGAGGTCTACGTACCAACTGTGTTTGAGAACTACATCGCCGACATAGAGGTGGATGGGAAGCAGGTAAGGGCTGCTGTGGGGAGCTGGAGCTGTTCCCATGCCCACGGCTTGGTGTGCGGGGCACTGCTGGGAAGCCCCGCGGCTCCGTTTCTGGGTCACCCGGAACCTGCCCCAGTTTGAGGAGGACAAACCTGCTCATTCCTGGCTGGCTGAGCCTTCTGTGAGCTGCTGAGCCACGTCCCTCCCCTCCCAGGTGGAGCTGGCCCTGTGGGACACAGCAGGACAGGAGGACTACGACAGGCTGCGGCCCCTCTCCTACCCAGACACAGATGTTATCCTCATGTGCTTTTCCATCGACAGCCCGGATAGCCTCGGTAGGGACCAGGGAGTGTGGGGGGACCTGGGGCTCCTGCAGGACTGGGTGATGCTGCTAAACCCCCTGAGGTCTGGTAGGCCCCTGTGCCCACACCCTGGGGGATGCCAGTCACCCCCCCCATCTCCTGGCGTTGCGTGTGCTCCAGGATAACGCTGGGAAGTTGCTGGCTTGGTGGGAGTGGTGGGAGAGGAGGGGGCTCTGGGTGAGCTCTTCCCCTGGGAAAAGCCCAGTGCTGGTTCCCATGGCTGTGAGGGAGCTTGGGGGGAGAAGCCCCACAGCTAAGGGGGTTCCACATGTGCTCGTTGCAGAGAACATCCCTGAGAAGTGGACACCAGAGGTGAAGCACTTCTGCCCCAACGTGCCCATCATCCTGGTGGGGAACAAGAAGGACCTGCGGAACGACGAGCACACGCGGCGGGAGTTGGCCAAGATGAAGCAGGTGGGGCAGCCCCCATCCCACTGCCTCGGCTTCTCCCTGTGCCCCCTCCCCAGGGCTTCCCCTTGCCCTGCCAGGTCCTGGTGCTGGTGCTTGGAGACCCCAAGGGCAGTCCCTGTGCTTTTGCTGCTGTTTGCTAGCGATGGTTCTGATCCCTCCTTTTGATCCTTTCTAGGAGCCGGTGAAGCCAGAGGAGGGGAGGGACATGGCCAACAGGATCAATGCCTTTGGCTACCTCGAGTGCTCGGCCAAGACCAAGGAGGGGGTGCGGGAGGTGTTTGAGATGGCCACCCGGGCAGGGCTGCAGGTCCGGAAGAACAAGAAGCGCCGGGGCTGTCCCCTGCTGTGAGCCCAGACACCCGTGGGAGGTGGCACACGGCCACAGCAGGACCTGCCCCAGCCCCTCTGCACCAGAGCTGCCACCCGAGCCCCCAGGGTGTCCCAGCCAGGCTCCAGGGCCACGAGGAACCAGTGCCTTCAGTGCCCCCCACCCTCCACGGGCCGGGCATTCGCGTAGCTCCCCACATTGCCCCGTTTTGTACCGATCTCCCCTGGTTTTGCCTCTCCTGTGGGGATTGCTGTGGTGTTCACTTTCCCTCCCCAGCTCTGGGAGGTGCTGCTGGCTGGTCTGGGGCTGCTGGGCCCTGGGGTGCTCTGCCCACTCCCCGGCAGCTCTCACCAACCTCTGACAGGGACTCAGCCCCATGGGTGCAGAGCTGAGCTCAGCTGCTGCCAGCAGCTCCTGGGACCCTCTGCCCAGCTCTGCCCCTGGTGCCTTCTTTGAGTCTGCGTTGGTCATGGACTTAGCACCAGTAAACTGAACTGCATAATCGGGAGAATAAATGCAAACTGGTATTTTGGTAATTGTAACTCTGCTTGCGTGGCATTCTTTGTGCCCCTCTGCTGGTCTGGGCTCCGTGCACTGAAGGGTGGGGGGATTGCTCAGCTCCCAGCCCCTCTTGCTTCAGGTCTTGTCCCCATGTGCTTGGTAAGACCCGGGGGTGATGGCTGCTGCTGGAGCCACCCCTCCTCTGTCACCTCCTGGAACAGGGCAGGGCCCAGGACTGAACATCAAGGTACCATTTCTTTCTCTAAACATTTATTCCAGGGAAAGACAGAGAAGCATGCCTGTGTGGCTGTGCCAGCTCTGAGGCCAGGCAGCTGCATGGCAGGGGGGCCCAGCTGGGTCCCTGCCTGCTGCCAGCTCCCCCCTCACCCCCTGCAGCAGCACTGAGCTCCCCTGCACGCCGTGATGCTCTCCAGGGCTGGACTCTGGCTTTAGCCATTCACTGAACGGTGAGACTGGGCCCAGGGATTGGGCTTCTACATGGATGTGCCCAAAACTGCTTAACGTGGAGGTTGGTCCCGATCCAGTGCTGGTGTTGTCCTGCTCTGTGAAGGGAGGTGGCTGCCATGGGTCCATGCTGGGGCTCGTGGCTGGCAGGACCCCCTTGCCTGGTGGGCTGAGCCCCATCTCCCCAGGGATGCACAGCACCAGAGCCCATGGGAGCCAGGCAGGGGAGAGCAGGCTGGGGGCTGGAGCTCCACGGGGCTTCTCCTCTTTTCCCAGGAAGGTTTACTGCAGAGGAACCCTGTGGCAGAGCTGAGCAGGACTTGGGAGGGGACAGGCAGCCCCCAGGTGAGAATTGCTCCTGATTCCTGACACATTGCTGCAGGAGCAGCTTCCCAGGGGCACCCAGTGCAGAGTGGGCAGAGTGGATAGAGTGGGCAAGGTGGGCAGCCATGCTGGCCCTCACCAGGGCTGCTCTGCCAGCTCCCAGCCCTGCTCACCTGGCTGCTAATGATCAAGGTGCAGCTCCTGGAGCTCGCTGGTGAGCCCATCCTCTGCCGTCCTCTCCTCCTCATAGGCGCAGCCTCTGTAGCCACCCTCCTCCTTGCAATATCTGAGGAACCTGCAGGCAAGGGGAGTGTGGGCAGGAGGTGTTGATGTCCTCGCTGCCTGTGGTGGCCTTGCCACCTCCTCAGCCCTGGGCATGGCTGGGCACTGCCTGCAGGCCGGGCAGGGCTCACCTCTGCCAGTGCTGGTCCATGCTGAGCACAGCTGGGTTACCCACCACGATCAGCAGAGCCTTGGCCCTGGTGATGGCCACGTTGAACCTCTGAAAAGAGAACAGGAGTTTCACCCTACAGCATCAGCTCTTGCCCCATCTCCACGGGGAGCCTGCCCGGGGCAGCACAGCACCTTGGAGTTCTTGAGGAAGCCCAGATTGAAGGTCTGGTCAAGGTTGAGGTACGCGCTGCAGCTGCGCACAGTGGAGACGAGGATGACACGCCGTTCCTGGCCCTGGAACTCCTCTACAGAGCCCACCTGGGAGGTGACACCAGGTAAAGGGACAGGGAGCATCCCGGGCTGGGGCTGGCAGGGTGGGCTCCTCCCCAACATGCACCTAGGACCGTACCTTCAGCAGCCTGATGTCTGGCAGTGCCCGCAGAACAGGGTCCAGGGATGTGATGGCTTTTCTGATCTTCTCCACCTGGGGGGAGGGATGCAGCACAATCCAGCTGACATGGAGCCACCTGCCCATCCATCCCAAAGCCCTGTGGTCTCTGCCCACCCCCTGTCTGCACAGCCATGCCCCTCACCTGCTTCCTGTAGGGTGAGATGATGCCAATCTCCTTGGGCGAGACACTGGGGCAGCCCCCCTTGCCCCGGCTCTGCAGCAGCTTTTTGAGGTAGTCGACCAGCACCTCAATCTCAGATGTGTTGAAGAACGAGGGGCTCTTGGTCTCTCTCCGTTCTTCCCCACGAACCCCGTGGAAGATGATGGGGAAGCCCTGGGGGTGGAGAGCGTTGGGCTCTGCTCCACCTGCGCCTCGGGGCTCCCCCCAGGCTCCCACCCACTGCCCCCCTCACTTTTTTGGGAAGCTCATCCCAGGTGCAATACAGACTCCGGATGTCAAGCCCGTTGCTCTCACAGGCCTTCAGCTCACTGTCGTAGAAGAGCTCGTTGGGGATCCTGAGGATGGCCTCGTGGGACCTGGTGGAGGCAGGACAGTGCCCAGGGTGTGCTCCCCCGCTGGCTGGGGTGCTACGAGGCGTGGGGTGCTGGCACAGACCCTGCACCCATCTCAGCAGAGCCGCCCTGTCCCTGCTGCTGCCCATCCCCACCTGTAGTTCCAGAGCAGTTTGGTGACAAACTGTGGGTTGTATCCTTCTTTCGACTTCTTGTACAGGGGGTTGTCCAGCATCAGCCTCTCCAGCAGCGAGGTGCCTGTGCCCAGCCAGACCCTGTGGCTCGCCGTGAGCCCCCAGGGACTGGCTGCACTCCCACCCCTCTCCCTGCTCACCCAAGCCGTGCTTGATGGCCAGTGGTGACCTCAGGACGGGGCCCAGCTGCTGGGGGTCTCCTGCCAATACCAGCTGCCCCCCTTTGGGGTTGGTCTTCTGGTCCATGACGCTCAGGAGCCCTGGGCAGAGGGAGAGCTCAGTAGGGGGCAGGGAGGGTCTCTAGGCCATGCAGAGATGCTGGTCCCTGAGGGGGGAGCTGGGGATCACTCACCCGCGAGGGGGACCACGCTCTCTGTCTCTACTGCCTGCCCACACTCGTCGATGAAGACGTGGGAGAAAAACCCTGGGGGAAATTTGGCTGACACCAGCCTGGAGAAGAGGTGGAGTGAGGCTGCCCAGGCATCCCTGCCTTGGCTGGCTGTTCTTTCTCCCACAGAGGAAGGGTCACCCCTGCTGCCCACCCTCCACCCACACCTCAGAAGTGTTGCTCTGGTCAAGGGCAACCCCAAGGTCCACCTGCCATGGGTGGTGGGGACAATCCCGGGTCCTCTGACCTTCCTGCTGTCACCAGGGTGGTGATGAGGATCCGGTATTTCCCCAGATACTTCTTGCTTGGGTACACGTAGCAACTCTGCTTATCGTCCCAGTTGCAGCAGGGCTGAAACATGGGGATAGGGTGGGATCCTGCTCTCCCTGGGGCTGCCAGCCCCTCTGTGCGATGGGCCACTGGGATGCAGGGACCTACCCTGATATCAGCAGGCACATCCTGGTAGTTCCTGGAGCTGGCGATGATCCTGTAGATGTCCTTGGGGGCGATGTGCTGGATGAGGCGCTGGCACAGGAGGTTTGCAGCACTAAAGGAAGGGGCACAAGCCAAGATCCGGGCATCCTTAAAGCACGTCCATACCTAGGTAGGAGGAGGGGGCAACAGCACTGAGCTCCAGGGGCTGGGGTGGGCAGCGGTGCTGGACCTGGGCTCCAGCCACTCACCTGCTTGATGGCCTCCACCACGGTGACGGTTTTGCCAGTTCCAGGGGGGCCAAAGATGAGGTAGGGGGCTGGCCTGGACATCCCTGTCACGATGTGTGTCACAGCTCTGCACTGCTCCTCGTTTGCCTGCAGCTTGTGGTCAAACCACCTGTGGAGCAGAGGCTGAGCACCGGGTCCCCTCCACACCCATCCCGGCTGGCACGGGGACTCCCGGGGACTCACCGGCGCTGGAAGGTGCCTGTGAGGAGGGAACTGCTGCAGGAGGCAGAGGGGAAGAGGAGGCTGGACAGCCCGGACTCCATGGCCAGGGCTGCAGCCCGGTGCTGGACGTGCAGTGGCAGCCGGTTGAAGCTGAAGGTCACATCAAACTTCATGTTTTTCACAAACTTCTTCTGCAGCCTGGGAAGGAGCGGTGTGAGCAGGGCACAGGGATGGACCCCACGCCCTCCCCAGCCCATGCCCAGCCTTTGCCACATCTGAGTGGGGCTGCCAGGACCCCCATCCCAGCTGGGGATGAACACCACTCACTTGGAGGAGAAGCCCAACTTGACCTTCTCCAGCTCCACGCCGTGCACGTAGCCCTTGTACTGGATGAGTGGGGAGTGGTCCCGCTCACTGCTCAGGTGGACGAAGAGGTGGTCTCCCTTCAGCACCGAGGGGCGGTTCTCAGCCACGCCGGGCACCTGTGCCAAAGGGGCAGTGAGATGCTGGGCACCCAGGAGTCCTGACACCCCCTGCCCCCCACTCCTCCTACTCACTTCGAGGACCATCAGCTCCCTGTCCTGCACCATGGGCACATCCTGCATGTCATAACGATGGATGTCCACCTCCATCTGGATCTCCTCCAGGTGCAACAGCAGCTGGAACTTCCGATGGTAGTTCTCAGCCCGCAGAGGAGCCTCCAGCAGTGACCTGTGGGCAGCGGGGATGTCACTGTGCCCAAGGGACACCTCAGCCAAGGGGCAGCAGGTGGGAGATGCAGGGCTGGGTGTGGCCTTGCCCGCACCCCTTGGCACTCACAGCATGTCAGCCCAGCCGGAGCCGGCACTGGTGTTGGGCCCACGCAGGATTGTGTCCTTAAGGCTCTTGGGGTACTTGCAGATGCGCAGAGGGATTTCCCTCTCCAGTTCATATTTCTGGAAGCTGGGCAGAGGGAACAGCAGTGCCACAGGGACTGCAGGGCTGGGGTTCCCCCAGGCTGCAACCACCCATGGTCCCATCAGGCAGAGTGTCCCCAGCCCTGCTGTCACCAGCCATCACATGGGGATAAAGGTGCCAGACACCTGGGTCCCAAGGACCTGAGCCTTGCCCCAGATGGACAACGGGCCCAAGTCCTCCGTGCAGGGTGGCAGCAGGTGACCTTGCCACATACTTGTCGGGGGGGATGCCCTCCTCGGTGATGACGGCGACAGGGCGCTGGAGCCTGTTCTGGTAAGGCTCGTAAGGTGCCAAGGGCCCCAGGTCCTTGCCCAGTTGGGTCTCAGCCACAGCAGCGATGTGGCGCCAGATGCTGAAGGGCTCCTCTGGCTCCTTGGTGAACCTGAAGTCCACCTTGCCAGAGAAGTACCCATGGCAGGAGGTCAGGCACCGCACCTGAATGGGGTATTTGCCACCTGCAAGGTGAAGAGCCAAGAGCTGGGTCCTGCACCTCCCCCGGCAGGGCAGGGCACAGGGCAGGGGCTGGGACCCTACCTGGGTGCAGCAGCAGGGACTGTCCCTGCGTTGCCCCTTGCTCATCGGTGAAGCAGAGCTCGGGCACCTGGTGGCTGGGCTGGCAGCCCTGCAGCGTCACCGCCTCTGCCCCGCAGTTCTGCACCAGGATGGTGATGGTCTGGGGCTCACCGGGCACCACTGGGAAGCGGATGTGCCCATTGCCTTGGTCGTGCTCTGAGGTGATCTCCACCCCGTGCTTCCCACGGATCAACTCAGCCCTGCGGGAAGCAGGGCTCAGGCTTTCCCAGCCAGGGCTGGAATGCCTGGGGCTGGGCAGGGGCAGGCACGGGTAGGGTGCTGCTGGTCATACCACTTCTTGGCACGGTTCTGGGGAACTTGTGGACCAGATCTGAGCTGCTCCCCTGGGGCAGACGTGGGCACCGATGCCTCTGCATTTGTTCTGGGTCTCCGGTACTGGTCTGCTACCACCACACGCTTCTTTTCCTGTGAGGAGCAGCCAACATCAGCGTGGCCAAGGGGTCCTGCCAGGGGCTGGGGGCTTTTGCAGAGCCAGTCCCGGTGGGTGCATGGCCCAAGGCCCACCCTCACCTTCTTGAAGTACACCAACTGCCCCTGCACCAGCGCCTGGTGGGTCACTCTCAGTGCGTACAAGACACAGGAGAAGTTGGGTGCTTTGGTATCGGTCCTGCACAGACAAGAGAAGGAGGTTGCAGTGCTGCCTCCCCAGGCACCTCCTCCCACAAACCGGGGGTCACATCCCGTGGCCCAGTGGGCTGAACCCTGGCTTTGCCAATGATTAACAGCGGTGACATTGCACAGGGGCCAGTGTGACCGGGATCGGTGGGGTGAGGGGGGTCGCGGTGGGCAACAAGTGCCTGGGGTCAAGGAGGATGCTGGGGGTCTCTGCAGCTGGGGAACGTCCCAGCAGGGCCGTGGCGAGAGGAAGGGACTTGGGGACATTTGGAGCCGGTGGCTGGAGAGGCGGCTCTGCCTCTCGCTTCATTCACAGCCCAGCAGGACACGGGATGCCCCAGCACTGCTGCGGTTTTCTTAGAGCCTGCAAAGAGCCGAACCCAGCCCCGGTGTTTAGCAGGTCCAGGTGGTCCTTGCTGCTTGGGAAGCATGCTCTGTCCATGCCCCCCCCGGGCAGGGGATGAAGGACAGCCCCCAGGCCCCCACCTGCCCCCCAGTACTCCTCTCACACCCAGTTCTTGCAAGGAGCTGCCACTGGCCAGAGCTGGCTTGACCCCCCCGTGAAGCCGCAGTGATACTGGCCGGGGAATGGTTAATGCGGGCGGACGGACCGTCCCGAGCGATGCTGCCCGGCTCTGGTCGAGGGCTCTCACCTGCCCCGAAACTCCTGGTTGTAAATGCTCCGCAGCGTGTCCCGCTGGTTCTCCTGATGCCGCCCCGTGTCCTGCAGGAACTGCACGAACCGATCCCCCCACTTCCTGCTCTCCGCCAGGCTGAACCGCGGCATGGCCGAACCGGGCTGTGCCGAACCGGGCTGTGCCAACGTGTGCCGGGCTGTGCCGTGCCCTGGGCTGTCCTGGGTTGTTCTGGGCTGTACAGTACCGAGCCGAGCTGGGCCGTACCGGTCCGTGCAACGCCTGGGGCTCCGCCGGTCCGTGCCGTGCCCGGGGCGGGGCTGTTCTGGGGCTCCTTCCGCGGGAAACGAAAGCGAAAGGTGCCGCTCGCCCTCTGGTCCCGCCCGCCGACAGGCATCGCCCCTGTGCGGGGGGGTCCCGCATCCCCTCCCAAGGTGTGCGCACCCCCTGCAGGACTCCCCCGACAGTGAGGGACCCGTGGCCGTGCTGTCAGGGCAGGAGAGGGGCCCAGGTGTGTTCAATCGCTGCAGCCAATGATGAGGGAAAGAGCTCCCAGGGCTGCTCCATAAATTGAGCAGCAGCAGCGAAGCTGGGGTTTGGGTTTGTTCTGTGCCCCCATCCCATCCCATCCCATCCCATCCCATCCCATCCCATCCCATCCCATCCCATCCCATCCCATCCCATCCCATCCCATCCCATCCCATCCCATCCCATCCCATCCCATCCCATCCCATCCCATCCCAGTTGCTCCCTGATCTGCTCCCTGCAACCACTCGAGACCCTGGGGCAGCTCCTGCCTTCCCTGCAGCCCGAGGATGTTGGGGTAAGTCTGCTGTGCTCCCCACCTTAGCTCAGGTGGTTTTTCCTCTGTGCCAAGCTCTGCTTGTGACCTGCCCCTGTCTGGGGGTGGCTGATGGCCTGTGGGGGTGCAGGGTGCTCTGCAGACTGAGGCTTTGGAAAATGGGGCTGTTGCCTTTGGAGAAGTGACGTGCAAGTCCTTCTGCCACGTGTTGCTGGCAGAATCCTCAAGCTTTAAGCTTTGCTCTTGCAAACAGGAGAGCTCATCCCGTGGGGGGCAGCTGGGTCTGGGCTGGCTTTCCCTTCCCAGGGACAGTCACATTGCACTGTGAATCACCTGGGGGCAGGTGTTGGGCTCTGGAATGCTTCAACAGGACCAGCCCAGGACACACGTAGCTCTGGAGCTGGCTGCAGGCTGCTGAGCCTTCTGGTCTCCAGAAAAAAATAACTGGTGGCTTTAAGGATTCAGATGGCTCTGGGCTGGCACTTGTGAAGTGGTGGGGAGTCATGCCAAGGGTTGCTTCTCTGAGAAAGAAACAGGAGCTGGAAGGGGCTAAGGCTGGGATAGCTGAGCCTGTTGTAGGGATGGCCTGTGGGTGAGGAGGCAGAGGAGCCTAAAGGATGATTAACTAAAGATTTGGAGAAGGACAAAGAGATAGAAACAGTCTTCGAGTGGCAGGAACTGAGGCGAGTGGGAAAAGGCAGCCTAGCCTTGAGGCAGATAAAGCCCTCCTGTCTGCACAGCCTTATCTTGGGCTCCACATTCCTGCAGTTCTGCAGGGCTTGTCTGGATGGGCCCAGGGCCACAGAACCCAGCACTTTAGGTGCTGGTCCACATAACCTTTCATCTCCAGGCCCTGCAGGAGGGGAGGAAACTCTGTCCACAAACACCCGCGGGCACAGCACTGTCCTTGAGCAGCTCTGCAAACCCTCCAGCAGAGGGTCCTGCTGCCAGGGGCACCCCTGCAGGGTCCCACCAGCTCAGGGTTTCTCAACCTGAGCAGAAGAGGTGATGTGTTACAGTAAGACACAGATGATGAGTGGAATAACCTTGTGTTTTCCCTGGGCTGAAGTGCCCTGTTAGAGCTGTGTGGCTGTTTTAACGTGGAAGTTCTTAGACCTCCAGACCCCTGGTCTGCATACTGGGGTGGGGGGGAGCAGACTGAGTTTGCAAGCAATACCCCCTGCCTTCAGGCTGTTACCTGTCATCTGCCTTCCTCTGGAGCTGACAGAAGTGAGACCATGAAAGAAAAGACAAATGGTTTTAAAAAAGAAACTGGTGTATTTCTACTAGACTATTTGGTGCAGAGGATGCCTGTAGGATGAATGATGAGTGTCAACAGCAAATACAAATAGATTTTATTTAGACAAAACTTCTCACAAAGGACAGACACTTACTTTGTGGCATTACTGTGCAAAACATGAAGTGTAATGCACAGACAGTTCCACCACTACCTTCCCAGCCCCCTTCTGTGTATGTTTAAGGATAGGAAGACACTAGCCATTTTAAAAACAAGAATCTGCTAGAAAGCCCAGGGATAACCAAGTGCAAGTGAAGCACAGTTCACCAGAGGGGTCTCATTTTGCTGTGAATCCACACTTCCAGTCCAGGCTGAGAAAAGCACTAGTGTCCCTTCAACCTCCCCATAAAGGAAACTGCTAGGAGTGCTGTTGGTGACTTTACAGGAAAACAAAGCAACATAGACCAAGGATTGAGAGAGCAACAAAGAGATTAATCTCAACATCTCCTTAGGTATGATGACAAGAAACTGGCCACGAGTGAGACAAAATTGAAAGTTTTTTTTCCTCTCACTTTGGTGCAAGTTTATTTATTTTGTACACTATCCATCCATACACCTGTAATACAAATTCTATGAACCTGCCACAAAGCATTAAAGCACAACATACCTATTATTCTGTAGACATTTGCATTTTTAATTGCCATCCAGCCCATGAGGATGGCTCATCAGTGACAGGAACTTAAAGTTCTATAAAAATGCAGATGTCTGATAACCGTACATACACAAGGAAGGGGAGAGCAAAAACGTTCACTTTCAGAGAACACGGCTCAAATCTTCAGGTAAAGAAAAAGAAATTGTGTCCCTGGAAGATCTGGCTTCAGAGGGGTTTCTGTAAAGTATCTTGTAAACTCATTTTCTATAGTAAAATCAAAGCCTGCAGGCTTGTTGCTTTGTGGAGGTCACTAAAAAGGATACATGAGGACTTGCTGTCTTTGCATTTACTCTATCTTGCAGCATAGCCTTGAGCTGTTGGCAGACTGGACAGACTGACTCGAGTACCTGGAGTGCTGTGTGTGGGTGAAGGGGGTGCTCTGCACCCTCAGCTCTATTTGCAATAGGGCTTTTCCAGCTAGGAAGTTTTCCAGCCAGTACAATCAGTGATTGAAAACAGCTACTTCTGAACCATGAATGTGTCTTAATTAAAATGACCTAGCAGTAAATGCAGTCACAACAGGGAGCTGATATGGCAGGAAACACAAAACACAAAGACAAGGCTACTTGTTCCACAGTTCTCTCTGAGGCTAGAAAACCTGTTAGCTTTGCAAGCCCTAGAAAAATGCTGCACTGGTTTAGAAACCATCTACTTGGCATAGGACCACATTTGTTGTTTTGTTTTTTTTTCTTCTGCACACAAACATTTAATCCATCTCCTTGTTTCCACCTTAAGCATTCTGCATTTCTTTGCCAATCTTGTAGCTGAGGATTTTGTTCCAGTCGATCTTGGTGCGGGTGACGGGGAGCTGCCGGCGTAAGGCTTTGAAGGTGGTGTCTGACATTGTCTGGTAGTTTTCACTGATTGCTGTCTGCAAGGGCAAGGAGACCCGGTTACAGCAGTAGTAAGATACTCTGAGAAGGCATGACAGGGTGTTAAAGCCACAAAACCCTCTCTACAAGGTGAAGGCACACTATTAACTAAATAACAATGCGGTCACCAGCGTGTACGCAGTGACCAGGGCGTCTGTGAAACTCCCTGTGGATGCAGCAGTGTCTGCTCAGGTGTGTCACTGCCTTGTCTGCTGGATCTCCTTTCACAGGCTGGGACAATGCAAAAAGCTGTCACACACATTTCCTCTTCAGTGTTTTTAAATGTCAGAGGAAAACGTTCAGAGGTGCCCACTCCCCTCCCATGCTTGTTCCAGGCACCATCTGTCACCCCACACACTCGATTATTAATGACACAAAGCCTTACAACTATGTTCTTTAACCAAAGATTACTTCCTTAAGTAATTCTCACAGTCAATACCAGACTTGGCCAGAAACAACTGGAGTTCAGTTTTTAGTGTTTCCATGAATTGTAAGTGGGGGCTGATATGAATCCATCATATTTAATAACCACTGATCTTACCTGATACTCGTTTTCTGCATTTTCTATTATCTTAATAAACTCCTTAGCTGTCTGGACATCACTCTATAAAGAGGAAAAATAAATTTTTGTATGTTTAAGAGAAAATTACAAAGCTACACAATGGATTTCTTAAGTGCTAGGCTAAATATAGATGAAGTGGGTAACATCAGCAGTTTCTGGCTCGTGTTTGTAGCTGTATTCCTTTTCCTCCCTACTGATGTCCTGGTGAGGTTCAAGACACTGAGCAAAGGGAAGCAGAGCTTCATGGTGTAGATTAGAATTTTGCTACTGTTGCTCCCTCTATTGTTGTGTAAGGCTTCTTGTTTTCCCTTAGTACACTGCTCTTGCTGTTCATTTCCCTTGCAAGCAGGGAGAAAGTTTATTCTGCTCTCTAGCTGGAATAGAGATATTCCAGCTAAATATTCCAGCTAAATATTCCAGCTAAATATTCCAGCTAAATATTCCAGCTAAATATTCCAGCTAAATATTCCAGATAACTTTCCAATAGAGACTGTGCTTTGTAACACAGTCTAACTTGAAGCAACTGAGAACCTGGGGTTCCAGTCTGACCCTAAAACTACAGTGACTAGTGACTCTAACATTACATTACTTCAAAATCAAGAGAATGTAATGAAAGAAGTTCAGGCTTAGGGAGATGTTTAAGGAATAAAATAGTTGCCTTATAATAAAAAAAGACCTTGCAGCATACTTACTGAAACCTGTATAGAGTCCTGGATGTCTTTATGACTAACCAGCTGAACATTGCCATCTTCATAGTAATGAACCTGAACAAAGAGACAAAAGGCAGGTTATCACTATCACTTATTTTATAATCCCTAGAGCCCCCAAATGCTACAACAGCACAGTTGTGCCAGTCTTCTCTGCTTACGTGGAGACTAAAAGCAGGATGGATTTTCTAAAAGGTTTCATTCTTTGTCAAGACTGTTCAAGATTATGTTAATGCAGTAAACGCCTAGAGTTGAAATAAGAGCAATTATAAAAGAATTCATAGTATAGGTTTTAGCCCTATAAAGTGAAGCAGACTTGGAGGCATACAGTGTAATGCTAAATAAGACACCAAAGGCCACACTGTAGATGATATCCAAAACACTAATTTTACAAATTAACTTTTTAACTGCATAGTTTAATAGCATCTTGATTTGAGAAGGACATCTTGGCTGTGTTTCAGCATCTCACTCTGAGTGCATTAGTGTAAGAGAAGCACCATGCAGACTCTGCTGTTATTGCCAGAAAAAGTAACTCACCTGGATCTTAAGCACTGCAGCCACTTGAGCTGTTGGTGGTGTGATGGTAAACTTCCACTCTGATCTCCAACGACCATTCCTAGGGACAATCAAAGCAAGAAAACTGTTTCCTAGAAGCCCCAACAACACGAATAACCAAATTAACAACAACAACTTGCTTCTACTGTTGTCTTATGATCAATACTACAGTGCCTTGTGTGGCACTGAACTGAATTTCAGAAGCCCAGCTGAACACAGTGCAGCTCCAGCACAGACTAGCCTTGCTGGAAGATCCCAGGGGATCTGTCTAGCTCTGCCAGGGCCTCTTCTCTGGGTAGGTCATTGTGCCACACTGGAGGCTTTAGGGAAGTGCCAAGGGGCTGAAAGGAAGCCCAAGGCTGCTTGCCCTTCAGACTAAACCAGAAGACAGAGAGGATGGGTTCTTTGAGGACTGGTAAAGAAAGAAAATACACTATTTGAAATGGTCTTACCAGAAGTTTTTGGGCTGGAACTGGTGGCTCTCAATACAGGCAATAATTGTCTGCTGCCCATCTATAGATTTACCATAAACCTGTGTTTAAAAACAGAGTTAAAAAGGCCCAAGGGCTGAGATAAGGCAATCTTAATTTCTGTTCTTGGCAGCATTGTGGAGACTTGCTGTCATGGCAGCCCACAGAGAACATGTAGCAGGAATTACACTGTATACCACCTCCACCTGCACATGTGTGCAAATAATGCCTCCTTTTTAGTACCTGCAGGAATAGAGGTGCTTGGCATTCATGGCTATGAAAAATAAGGTCTAAAACATCTTTACCACTGTGTGCATACCAAGATATTTGCCCCCTCTTTGGAACTTGTTCCTAAATTAGCCAAACCACTAATGAGCATGGAGACTCCAAGCAGCACCATCCAGCACTTGAGGGACTGAGAGGGAGCAATGGAAACAAGATGGATACTCAACAGTGCAGAAGCCATTGGGGTAATGATCTTTCACATAAGCTCTCAGTGCACTGTCACAGGCATCTCTCCATTGCTTTAAAGCTGATTCTGTGTCCTCAGGTTGTGGGTCACTTGCTTCTTTCCTTAAGTGATCAAACTTAAAAGAAAGTTTGTTTCTTGGGTCCAAAAATCTGCCATTGCCCAGATCACCATGTTCTGTGATTAAGACCTGTAAAAGAAGTGAAAATTAAGAAACACTCATGCTGCTGTACATGCTGCTTACATTCTTCCCTGACTATCTGAACAGAGAGCAGTGTTTCAACAGAGTCTTTCACTGAGCTATAATACCACAAAAAGAAGCAAGGATTTTCAACAATTTCAACTAAGAGTAGTTGTAGTGAGGCTGTAACACTCATGTCAAAGCTATTTCTGTGAACAGCCCTCTGCCTCCCATGAACATATCTGGGACACCAGGAAAGCTAGGTCAGTACTGGGCTCAGAGAACAAACCAGATGGTCAGGCTTTCTGTCTTCTCTGGGACTTGCTGCTTGCTCTCAAAAAAAGAATTGCTTTGCTGACAGAGTGGGTAGCATTGGCTTGGTATTCTCAATGACATGGTATGTTTTTAGGGTAACTGGACTGGATTAAAAGTGCAGAAAATTAAAAAAACCCACAAAACTATTAAGATTCTACCACCACTTGTGGGTAGGAACTCTAGGCAGGCAGCAGCATAAGTTGTGAGAGTTGCAGGAACAGTAATCTTTAATCATTCACATTCTAAACAGAATTCCAGTGATTTCAGCACGGAGCTTCACTTAAGGCATGGTGAATGAAGAATTACTAGGTGGTACCAAACAATACTTTTAAGAGAACATTTCACCTGTGCTTCTTCTATAAGCACAAAAGTGTGTGGGGGAGGGAGAAGAGGTGATAATTTGTCAGCAGGATGAAACCAGTCAACAACTGGATGAAACAATGGATTTACTGGTTTTGCACAGCATGGTGAGACCAAGCTCAACAGTAAGAGCTTCTTTCCTTACCTGGTCATCATACCCTTCTATCTTCACTGGAGTGAACTGATCCATGTTGTACTGTGCAAAAGCACTGTTGGGAATTGAAGGAACATGAATGTTAGCTCTACATGCATGTTTATTTCAGCTCTTTTATTCTGACCTGGTGTGATTTATATTGCAGGAAATTTCAACTGAATTTGCTAAAAAATACACACAAGCACTCTTAAAGGGTTTTTCAATACCTTGTTTTGGTGATGGCTATAAAAGGCCAGGTCTAAGGCCAGGTTTATTTAATGATCAGGAATGCACAGAGTTCAGAAGTAGAACAACAGGCAGCCTGGGGGCACAGGAGCAAGCCAAGACAAAACAGAACACCCTAGCTACAATTTAGACAGCACCCAGGTAAACAGATGAGTAGACTAACATCTACTCCAATTTCTTATGCAAAGACCTGCTGACTGACACGTCACCTAGCTTGAAGTAAAATCTTAGCATCAGAAAGCCTGTGTGCATAACCTCTAAGCACCTTCTGGTGAGCCTGTGCAAGTAAACAAGACAATCTGAAACATTATTTTTTCAAGAGCAGTTTTGTTTTGGTGGTTTTTTTGAACTTCAGCTCAGGATTATTCAGTATTTCAGGCTTTGTTTGCTTTACAAATCATGCTCTGACAAGATCAGACATTCCTGCTGCTGCAGAGTTAAACTTTTTGGCAGAGTGCCTTCCTGTCACTTCTTTATATGGCCTTGACAGCACAGATTCCCATTTAGGGCTTTTTAAAAGAATCATCCATGCCTTTCATGATGTGTTTTGTTGGGGGGGGATGAGGAACTAGAGAAGATTGCTCTCAATACAACAAATTACTTTCTTTGTTGCCAAATGATGGGTGCAAGAAGACATGCTTTGACTTGTATTTAAAATATCAGTACTCACTGTGCTGCTCCTTCCCTGAGAAGATTGTCATTGCTGAGCAGTAACCGGACATCTGGAGGAGAGGGGGGTCAGGGAGGTTATTGGATTGGTTTTATCAAATGTTTCTCTTTATCCACCTCAATTTCAAGTGTACAAATGCAAATACTAAAATTATTGTTTCATCAAGCATATGTAGTCACAGAATGACAGCATGCTTTTCCCTCACTGCTTTTTAACCTTAAAAGCCTTTAACCTTTAACCTTATGGCAAGGCCTGAGACTCCTGTAATAGATGAAAGGTAAAGAAACACCACAGATCATTTCCCCTTGGTTACTTACCATTGAACACTTCATTAAATTCCCCAGGGGGTGCATGAGTGATGAATTTTGCAGCTATACGCACCTGTAACGAAGCAGAAAAGTAATTAAACTAAAACCAAAAGAGAATTTACTGAGGTCACACATACTACAACCTACACTGAACCAACAACACCCATCCTGGTAGTGACAGGGAGTGCCAGATTTGGGGGGAAACTGAGGCATGCTTTGTCAAAATGGAAATATTGTCAAGATTTTTTTTTTCAGTGCAGCCAAGCAGGACTCCAGATGCAGTCAGGCAGAAGTGCAAACCTGGGCACCTGTAAAAATGTGCTGTGCAAGGTGTTTACAGAGCAGCTGGCTGCTGCTGCTCATGGTGACAGTCCTAAACAATGTCTGTTTCTCATCCTTGCTAGTAATCAGAAACCAAAATGCCACTGTACACAGAGGACCAGAAACCACAGAAGTGACACTGCACGTGGATGGTGACCCAGAGCAGAGCCACACAGCTGAGGAGTCTCTGCCACAAACTGCAGGAGGTGACTCCCTGTGGTCCAACCTGCACAGCCACCAGGGTGTGAGGGATGAGAGCTGATCCCTCTGGGAATGGAGCAGTACATCAATTAGTGCTGCCAGGGTTAATGACACCTCACAGACCTGGAGCAGCCACTGCTGTGCTCAGAGTGCAGCAAAGGTGTGGAGAGAAAAAGATGGGAACTGACAGAAACAGGGAGGTGATGGGAAATGCCAAAATGAACCCGAGAAGTCAGAGCTGCAAAATGATCCACCCAAATTCCAGCAGGTGATCTATTTCATTTCCCTGGATCCTCTAATGCTGGTCACTTCTAGCCCTGAGCACCAGACACCCCCTGTGCTGCTCTGTGACATGTTATTCCTCATCTTGAAACAGTATTTTATTGGAAACTGTACTGCAGTCCAGATGTGCAGTGTCACAGCAGGGGGAGAACTACAGCACACAGAGCTGAGGGATACAATAAATAACTGCACAGGCCAGCTGTAAGGAAAACACCTGAACATCTGCAGACTTTGAAGCTGGAAGAGAAAAGCCCATTCTTTTCTAAAAAGCACTGAAGCTGCATTCTGAAATCCATTTAAACTGAATCCAGGCTGCCTGAGCTGGGACACAGAGTAGAACACAGGCTCAGATTTCAGGTGAAGTCCCATCTACTCTGTCAAAGACTTGGGCATGTGTAGTTCTAAAGAGGCTTTTCTGGAAGGTCTTGCCTGCAAGTGCTTTCAAAGAACTGCAGATTTCAGGTGAATGCAGTGTGAGAAGGGAAACAAACTGCCCAATGACCCCAGGCTCTTGCAAGAGTGATTCACTCCCAGACGAGGGGAGCCCATGGACAGGGACCCCAACTCTGCAGGGACTTGCTAGATCACCACAGGCAATGTACTTCATTCTCAAACCTGTGCCACCATAAGGCTTCACTTTTGTTTTCATTTGCACATCCAATGCAATGGCTATTCCAATTTTAGCAGTCCAAAAGGAATTTAGCCAAGTGATACCAGGTAAAATATTTTACATGGCATTGGGGGGATTTCAGTAATGTGCTAAAGACCATATGAATTCTGTGCTGAAATACTGATATTGAGCAACACTCACGTCACCCAGATATCACCTAAAGGCTGGACTGCACCTCAGCAGCTCTGTCTGCTTGTTTCTCTGTGACTGATGCTGTGGTGAAGCTGAAACTGACAGCTGAAGGGAAAACTGACAGCAGGCTCCAGACTCGTGGATCTTCAGAGTGTGAGTGTTAAGAACGTTAAGGAACAGTGCAAAATTTTATTTTTATGATGCAATTTAACTAGCATTTGTAGGTACTGCGTGTTGCTGGGCAGAAAGGGGACCTCTCCCCTTGTGACATGGAGCAGAGCTGCTTGCAACACCCGAGTTTCCCCACACTGCCAGAGGAACAATCTGCTCGGTTTTCCCTTTCCTAAAACAAACGCTGCTCGACGTGCTTCTGCTCAGTCCCTTCCACCCAGTATAACCCGCAGGATCCACACCAGAGCTCTGCCAGGGCCCGGGCCCAGCAGAGCCCGTGACGGCTCTGAAGGTTCTCAGGAGCTTTTGCGCCTTTGACGCCGCCGCGAACTTTGCGGAGCTGGGGAGCAGCGATCCCGAGCAGGGAGGTGCGGAGGCTGCGCGGAACCCGAACCGCAAAGCGCTGAGCGGGGGAGCGGCCGCTGAGGCCCGGCCGAGAGGGACCGGGGACCCGCCCGCCCCGAGGCAGCGGGAAGCCGGGCCGCAGGCTGACCCGGGGGAGCCTCCNGCGGGCTGTGCCCGGGCGGGGGCTGCGGGAACCCGGGTCACCGCGGCGGGGAGCGGGTCCTGGGCCGGCCCGGTGACCGGGCTGCGGTGCGGGTTGGGTCAGAACCGCGGGCAGGGCAGCCCTGGACAGGCGCGATCCCTGCCCGCTGCCCCAGGACCCAAAGCAGCGGCTGATGGGACCAGCGTGCAGAGCACCGGGTGTGGACCCACACCGACACGGTTCCGTTCTACGTTAAAATGAAATAATCCCGCGAGGGGGTTTGTTGGCGTCCAGGGCTGGAACCCTCAGCTGCGCGGTGCGGGGTCTGACACCGAATTGTCTGGGTGGGGTACGGAACCGAATTCACTGTCACAGTTATGAGAAGAAAATCAGAGATGGAAGGGATTCTCCAACAAAGTAATGTTATCTGTAAAGTTTCTAGTCATATGTTTGCATGATACTTGGTATGAGATCGTTTAATAAAGAGCTGTTTGTGCTCTCGGTTCTGCCTGTTAAATCTTTGGTTTTGTTTCCCTTTGCAGTGACTGTGTTCCTGAGCACTTTGACTCCTAAATTCTACTTTGCTCTAACAGTGACTTCATCTTTTATATCTGGACTGATATTCGTAAGTAGTGCAATTTTATTTTATTTTTTTAAACCAATTCCAGCACCTCTGGGATTCTCCCACTAAGGGTAAATGCAATTGGCTTTTTTTGGTCAGACTCTAGAGGGTGCCTTTGCACTAGGAAGGGACTTGTTACTCTGCAGCTTTTCTGGTGTATTATATCTACTCTTGCTGTGTGTGTTGTACATTGAGTTTAATCTCTGGAAAATAACATGAAAATAAAAAGCCAGGTCTCTTTTCAGGAGGTCTGTGTCCACATGGGTGTGTACATACATGTCTGTATATATATTCATAAAAAATGTGACCTATACATGCAAGCACTGCATGAGAACACTTGAGATTTTTATCTTTTTTAAGATAATTACGAGTTCAGCTTCCAACAGTTATTCCTGGGGGGCTTCTATGCCAGTCATTCAGCTCATCCTCAGATGAGTGTGCACAGACTGGGCTGGCTTTGCACCAAACCAACAGGCCACACTTGCACTGTCAGTTCTGCCAGCACAGCTCTTTCTGCTCTGACAATCATCTGCCCCTGGTGCAGGCTGTGGCACTGCATGCAAACCCTTTGGGTTAATCCTTATTTTCAGTATAAAAAGCTGAAGAAAGTATATCTTCTCATCAATTAAACCCGTTTACAAGAACGTTAAAAATCTGTTTCTTAATAGAAACGGGTGATTTTATTTTTGCAGGTACCATTTAAAAAAACAAAAAAGTTTTTTGTGTGGCAAGAAACAACTTGTTTGCTGTAAGCAGCGTCACTTGGGTTTTGATTTGAAAGATTTGAGGAAAGTCATAAAAGGAAAAGGATCTTACCTGCCTTTTGTGTAGGTTTTTCAGGTTTGCCCTCGTTGATGTTGGAAGGGTGTTGCCTCAGGAAATTTCTGGTGCTTTCTTCTCCTGTGACAGGTGTTTGAGTGGTGGCACTTCCGAAAGTACGGGACGTCCTTCATCGAGCAGGTGTCTGTCAGCCACCTCAGGCCCCTGATCGGGGGGGTGGAAAGCAGCCCTGCAGCCCCTGCTGCCTTCTCAGCTGGAGAGAGTGAGAGCAGCAGGCAGAGCATGCCAGGTGATTGTTCATGTGTCCCAGCAGCTTTCCTCAAGCTGGCTCAGATGAGCTGGCTTCTAAATGGCTTGGACTCTGCATTAGTGCTTGCAGCAGCAGGGGGAAGGCCTATGTTTTACAAGGTAGTTCTTTAATAATAGTAAGGATAAGTAAGTAATAATGAATCTTTGATCTAAAATACTCATTATTAAAGTAAATTAGAAAATCTATTACACATTTAGCTAAAACTGTTCCAGTAACATCACACATTTGGTGCTTTTTTTTTTCTTTCAGAGTGCAAAGTGTGGCGAAATCCTCTCAATCTTTTCAGAGGGGCAGAGTATAGCAGGTATTACTTTCCATTGCCTATTGATAAAGCTAATAGTGAGTGCAATTTTATTAGTGAGGAGCTAATAGCTTCTTCATGCTGCTTGCTCTAGTAACATGGGGAGACAGATGAGGTTTGTGAGGTGGTAAGGGTGATCGATGCCAATCCTGTGTTTAAAAGGCACTTACCCAAGCTTTGGCAGTTTAGGTGTTAAGAATGCAAATATTACTGTAACATCATCAGGTATTTTGAGAGCAAAGTAGGAGAAAAATATGCCCAGAACTACTTTCTTCCTCTTTTCAAAAACTTGAAAATTAATTTTCAAACGTTTGCCAGTGATTCTGTATCTACATTCACTTCTATTAAATTAATATGTCTGTGTTGTAAGTCTCCTTGTGCTGTTCTATAGGAAAAGCTGCTTTCTTGGAAGCTAGTTCTCAAGTTGTTTAGAACTTTAGGATCAAAAATACTCTTTTTAACCTCTGCAGAAAGGCCTCTGGCAACCTGTACAGATTATGGAATGGTGGTACTTGAAAACTTCTGGCTAGGGGCTCCAGTCTCTTCATACACATTTTCTGCTGTAGATTTGGTTGTTAAGCACATCAGATATCCCCTTTGGTATCAGCATTGCTACTCATTAGTGTCTTACTGAAATTTCTCCTGTTAAAGATACATGTGGGTGACGGGGAAGGAGCCTCTGACATACTATGACATGAATTTGTCTGCTCAAGATCATCAGAACTTTTTCACCTGTGACACGGACGCCCTTCGCCCTTCAGACACAGGTACCAGCTGTGTGTGTGAGGGGGGAACTGCTGGAGAGGCTGAAGTGGGGGTTTTTAATAGACTTTGTGGTAGCACAAGTTATGTCAATTATTTTGTGAAATTATGCCCTTTACTGCAAGAAGGAGGATTAACAGATGTAGTCAGTGAAAAGATGGTTTTTTCCCCTTGTCTTCCCTCTGTTGACTGTGAGGCTGTCAGGATCCTGATGTATTTCAAGATCTTGCACTTTTCAGCTGGTTACCAGCACCATACTGAAACCCTGGGTTGTATTCCCAACAGCCAAAGATGTGTTCTCCTTTTAAACCTTAGTAATGAATAGTTCAGTCTCCAGATTTTTTTCATTGTGTCCCACATGTTTGGTGCAGAAAATGTTCTCTACCTGGTTATTGTCAGACTAGGTGTGAACTATTGTCAATCTGTCACCTTCTGGTTACTTGTCAGCTGGCTGTGACCTGCTTGATATGAAGGATGTGTTTTTGTTTCACAAATGGAGTGTATTGTCTCACTTGTGAAGCCAAGAGTAATATTTTGTTTCCAAAAGAAAACTCCAACATTTTTCCACGTTATTCTTGCTGGACAGCAAAGGTTTTGTTCCAAAAGAAACATGTATGGATTCTTCAGTTTTATTATCATGCTTGAGATAGGCCAGATATGGGACTCCATGAATGTAAGGGTTTGGAGTGCTTTCAGAACTGTTACTTAGTGTGAGAGCTACCAGTCCTGCACAGAAGAGGGTAGCTACAGGCATGTATTTTCTTTGCTGTAAGTTGGTTTTGGATCTGGGATTTCCATGTTTTCACAACAGAAATGTGATGGGGTGGGGTTTAGAGTCATTGCATTGAGCTTTTGTTTGCTCTTTATCTGATTGTAATTCTGAATTCAAGTTGTAATTCAAATTACCTTTTTGAATAGATAGATTTCACCTTTTTTAATTGTTTCCTAGAACACTTTCTGATAAGGTGATAAATTGTCATAGCCTGTCTTATGTTGTGCCACTCAAATGTGCTTTGTAAATTTAAAAATAAATTTCTTAACTCTTGATGAGCTGGTAGTTGCCTAAATACTTCAGTATGAAACTATACCTGTGCAAGACAGGGAGATACCTGTCCCTGTTTTCTCTGAAGTTCTGTTTGAAAGATTAAATTAAAATTCTGAGCAGGTCTGTCCAAGAACCTGTGTTTAACAACAGCTCCTGCCAAGCTTTCCACAAGTCTTGGGAAATGTTTCCAGAAATCTGTAGCAGTTTAGAAATTGTACATCTGCCTGGTTATGTAAGCTGCCTTTGCTCCTCGTGCAGGAGTTCTGAAGTGGGCAGTGAATAATCTCCCTGGGGGTGTTGTGTCCTCAAATTAGATTTGGGGCGTGATGAGAAGTTGCGAGATTCTGATGCTTGAGGTAGAGACTCGTGCTGGAGTTAAAAGACCTGTTTACTCTTCCCTATAACAGTCCTGTAGCAAACAGGAACTTGCAGAATGGAAGAGAGTGTTCCTGTAGAGCAGAGGGACAAGCAGCCAGCGTGTCCTCCTCTGGCTCCCAGGTGTGTTCCCCACCTCACCAGCTCTCCAATGTTTTTCCAGTTATGCAGAAAGCGTGGCGGGAGAGGAACCCCCAGGCCCGGATTAAAGCAGCCTATCAAGCTTTGGAGTTGAACAATGAGTACGTTGAGTATATGAGAATAAACTGCTGTATTTCTAGTGTGAATGGTTTAGTGGGATGATACTGGGCACACAATCAGCTTCTTGTTGCAATAATTCACTTCTGGTAAAGCTGCGCATGGCTTGAGTGGAGCCTTCTGTCACTGTGAGGGCTGCACACAGGGCTGCCAGTTGCACTGAAGTATTGAACTGTTCCATCAAAAAGTAGCTTTTATGCTCCCTTGGGAGAGATGTAAAATCTTTCTATCAGGAGCAGTATAAATGAGAAGTATTACTTAGATGTGGAACAGTCTAAATTGATCATGAACTCAGGTGTGATCTGTTTTGTTATGTAGTCTGGTTGTTTTTGTGTAGAATGTCTGTTTTAAAAAATAAAAAACCCTCTCCAGACAATTACCAGAACATTTGTAATATTTCAAGGAAAATAATTTGACTTACTGTTACAATTCTTTATTTGTTTTGGTTTTTTCTCCCTGTGCTTTGTGTGTAAAATGGAAAACGTTTCTGTTTTCTGGCATCATTTGAACCCTAGTCAATATTTTGGTACTTTAATATTGTGAATGTTTTGATATTAAACATAAGTAAAAACTGCTCAATCCTGCTGCTTCTAGCACTCTTAAAAATGCATGTTTTGTCCCTTTGGTGGGTTTTTTCCTTGTTACAGTTGTGCCACTGCATATGTTCTCCTGGCTGAAGAAGAAGCAACAACGATTGTGGATGCTGAGAGGTATTTCAAACAGGCTCTGAAAGCAGGAGAAATGATTTACAGAAAGTCTCAGAACTGCCATTCCCAGAGTCCCCAGCATGAAGCACAGCTGAGTAAGCTCCTCTGAATCACATAAACTCTTGGTTTTGTGTGAGCAGAAGTGAAACACTAGTTATAATTCATGATTCTAGTTTGATTCCCAGTTCAGTGAGGCAGTTCCTACTATTTTAGTCAGTAGTGTCAGTAGCACTTTCTTTTGTTCCACCCAACATTAATGAAAAATTAATTAATGAAAAATAGCAGAATTTTTTGTCATTTAACCTAGTTAAAAGTTGCTGATTTGGGTCTAGATGGACCTTGCTTAGAACAGCAGTAGGAATTATTCTGTGGTTAGGAAAGAGGTTGTGGGGTTTTCTTGGGAGAAGTGTTGAGAGAGGGAGGGTGAGGTAAGGACTGAAACTGATGGACTTATTTTTATTTTTATCTTTTTAATCAGGAAGAGACACCAATGTATTGGTATATGTGAAAAGGAGACTAGCTATGTGTGCAAGAAAACTTGGAAGAATACGAGAAGCAGTAAAAATGATGAGAGATGTAAGTAAAAAAAAAACAAAAAGTGAGCAACTCCTGTTTTTAGTCACGTTGTCCAAATTGATCTTTAAAGTTGCTTCTGAGGCAACACACTATGGGAGGTGTGCAAATTGGGGCTGAGAGCATGTGGTATGAAACTCAGGATGCTTGTTTGCTAGTGGATAGATACAGGAAAAAAAATGCCTTGAAGGTAGAAACAATGTGGTTCTTTTAATTCTGCCTACATGGCAGTTTCTAACTGAAAGAACAGAACAGTGGAAAAGCTGACATGGTTGTACTGATTTGTAATAAGTATTTCAGGGGTTCAAGTGCTGTTTTGGATCTACCTAATTTGTTTCCCTTTACTGATTTGCAGTTGATGAAAGAATTTCCACTTCTCAGCATGCTGAATATTCATGAAAACCTCCTGGAGGCACTGCTGGAGTTACAGGCTTATGCAGATGTCCAGGCAGTTTTAGCAAAGTATGATGGTAAGTGACCCAAATACTGGGAAACCCTGTGTGATCTGGGTCAGAGCACAGGGCAGGTGGGCACAGTGTGCCTGTCCAAAGCAGATGCCAGCCCGTGGTCTCAGCTCATTGACCAGATTCCCCTCACTGGTGATGAATAGGTGCTACCAAAGTATCAGAAGTATGATATTCCTGCTCAAATACTGTGCCCTTCTGTGTGGCCACCCCAGCAGCCTGCTTCTGTTATTTGGCTGTCCTGTTATTGGCTCTAAATTCTTTGTAATTTAACAAAACCATTTGCTCTTTTCCTGCTGCTTCTTTATTTTAACATCAGGAGTTGCAACACTTTCTTAAGAAAGGGTTGCTGATTCTTTTCCTAAGCATCTGGAAAAGTGAGTATGAGCTTCAAACTCTCTGCAGTGCCTCTGTGTTTTGCTTGACACGACAGCCAGACTTCTAGTAAGTGATGGACAAACCCAGGATGGGATTTACAAAAAAAGCAAGAGCCATCTGACTATACACAACATGGTACTTGGGAATTAGACCCCAGACTTTGTCTGCTTTTAAAGTAAACTTGTACTGTGGAGTGCTAACCTTCTAATCTGTAATTGTCAGCTCAAACTTGGCCTCAGATATTCTACAAAACTTAAAACTAATAGAATTTTTCCCCACAGAACTGGGAAAGAATGGAAAGCACATTTTCAATAAAAATTTGTCTACCTGTCTCCATTGTAATTTTTTTGGTCAGTTTCTCAGTGTTATGTAAAACTGAGAAACATTACATGTTAATGTAATATCACAAAGTTGAATAAAGATTAGAAGCTGATTTTAAACCTTCTCAGGCTAATCCAGAAAAAGTACATTGTTCTAAAGTGTGTGTTTACCCACAGTGTGTAATTACACGAGGAAAAAATTACTCTTTACCAACTAACTACAACTCCAAGATTTTAGTCTGAGGCTGACTGGTGATGAGGAAAAGGCTGTGTGAAGAGTTCAGAGCTTCTCATCATAGCTGAAATGTCCCAGATGTTACAGTCATTGTCTGCTCAAGTAAAAATCCTTTAGCTCAAAGGGTGTGTGTTTAAAACGTTTGTCTTGCCTTACAATCTTACAGCTTAATTATTTTATTTTATTATAGATATCAGTCTTCCAAAATCAGCAGCAATATGTTACACAGCAGCACTGTTAAAAGCCAGAGCTGTTTCAGAAAGGTAAGCAGGCACATCTGTGAGAGCAGTGGTTTGTTGCTAATCTTGAGTTGTGCTGTAAAATATGAGCTAAAAAAGTCCAAATCTAGTAATTAGTAGTAACATTTCTAAGAGCAAGTTAAGTGTGTTTATATATGAGTGTGTGTGGCTCAGTGTAATGTAAAATGTCTTTTAAGCATCCCTAGATGCTTAATAAAGGTGAAGTTGTTTTTTCAGGAGCACAGAGTGCTTTGGTATCAATGTTTTCAGTGTCCTGTGATGTTCAGCCATTCTTTGGGTGGGTTGGGTGCAGGGTGCCTGGTAGTTCATGCTGGCATTTCCCTTTATCCTGGTCTGTTTGCTCAGCTGATTGTGGCTCTGTCTTGAGTGGGAGATGTAGCAACCTTATGAAGGACTGGGCACTCAGATACCTTATGTGACTGAAATTTCAAAAAGTTAAACAGAACTTCATCATATGGGCATGGATGAGATATGTAAATTAGCATTAACACTTGTCTCTTAGAGGGGTTTGTTTATTGCTCTTGATAATCAGTCAATTTTTAATGAACTCCAATCTTGCAGTGCAAATAAACACCTGGTTAGCATTTATTACACTTGTTCAGCCTGGGTTTTTCCCTTCAGGTTCTCCCCAGAAACTGCCTCCAAAAGAGGGCTCAGTACAGCAGAAATTAATGCTGTGGAAGCAATTCACAGAGCTGTGGAATTTAACCCTCATGTTCCAAAGGTAAGGTGATTTTATTTCACACTGACCACTTTTTATTGTCTTCTGGAAAAAGTCATGTTGTGTTGTTGTCTCATTGTTGGAGCCTTTCTAGACCCATGTTTTCTTGAGATTGGTTATAACTCCAGCTACTGAGTTGTTAAACACACTAGTATTTATTTTGTAAATGGTGTCCAGAATTAATTATTTGGAACAGGTGATGGTAGAACATGGTTTTCTGCAAAAAAATTAAACTCAATTTTCTGACTCATTGGAAAATCCAGTAATGTATGAATGAAGGTCCTTTATTGGGTAAGGGTAAGCATTAATAAATGCAAATTTAAACTCCCTAAAGTCAAATTAAGTTCTCTAAACAATAACCACTCATAGTATTTCAAAATAGTTTCTTTCTGCTCTGCTTCCAAGCAGATCTCCAGAGCTCTGGTTATTGACACATCTACAGTCACTTATTTTCTTCATCCACATGTAAACAAGATGAAGAGTCAGTATTGCTACAGTCATTTAATGTCTGGCATTAATTTGCAGTGACCAGGATACAGATCACACTGAGCACTGGGTACAAATAAAATCTTGTGTTGCTTTTTACTGTACTGGTACTGGTGATGCATCCAGTTTGAGACCCTGAATGCAGGAGGCTGGCTTAGTCCTGGGCCTAATCCTCTGCAAATGATGATGGAGTCCGAGTGACTATTGCTGTGAAGGCTTGAATTATCCAGCTGCTCTGTTCTGTCTGCCTGTCCAATCTAATAGAATGTGCACTGAGAAAGCTAATTGCTGGGAGAAATTGCTGCTTGTGTGCATGACTGATCAAGAGCGCAGCAAGTTCATTTCAGACAGTCTCAGACAGATTTTGCTTTAGCCTCTGCCTTTAGGGGCAGAAGATTATAACTCATTATCATTATCTGAAAGTTCTTTTATTTTCTATATCCTCCAGTTGTTTCAGGAGCCTCATACACCTTTTTAAAGAAGTTAGATATTATTTCAAACAGCCTGTTTGCAAAAAATGTTCCATAGTTCTACAGCCAATCACAGAAACAATCCAGGTTGCAAGTAATTTGATCTTATAATTGTATACCTATCCAGTTGTTTTCATTATTTTTTTTTATTACAATACTGCCTTGACACACCAATTTGTTAGATGGCAGGGCAGAATTTTATTTGTGCTGGCTGCCTAGAGCTCTGAAATGCTCCTAGTCAAAGCAGAGAAGTGAAAAAGGGCACAAACAAGGGAGTAACTTGGCTGGTGGGCAACAGTGGAGCAGTGGGGAAGTAAATCTGGTTTTTGAGTTTGTCTATTCAGTCCCTTGGACTAAAAATAAATGAGTATGTAATGTAGAAATGCCTTTGTTCTTGCATCTGCTGAAAGCAGTTGTCTTTGCACATAACATCATTTTGCATAAGGAAAATAAAATAATGTTTGTTTCTCTTTGTTCTGAGTTATGCTTTTACAAGGATGGGGTTTGTTTGGAAAGTTAGGAAGGCAAAAAAAATGGTACTCGAGCCATTCCAAATTAGAGATCTGTAGCTGCATGTGGAGGATGCATGAAACAACCTTTTCCAGTCACCATCTGAATATTGTTCCCGTTTTTATGGTGTCTGATCTTAAATCTGCAAAATCTGAGATGTTTTCAGTACTGATGCCTTGCCTTGTTTTATGGTTAAACAGGGATGTGAAAACCTGCCAGTCTGTGGGATTTTGGTGTGGTAAGATGGGCACAGAGACAGCCGAGGCAGGGAGCTGAGCAGGGGATGCTCTGGCATCGCCCACCCCGTGCTGGAATTCCCTGGCTCTGCGCACTCGGGGTGATGGCAGAGTGGGCACTGCAGAGCATCAGGAGTCAGGGCAGGGGTCAGATATTTGAGACCATTTTCCCACAGCAGCCCTGTGTGAGTGATCCTTTACTGTGTTAAAAAGGAAAAAAAAAAAAATTGGGAAAAAAAAAAAATTGAAGAGGATTAGAGGGGATTAGCAAGAATATTACCCTCCAGAGTGCAGGCCCAAGGCACTAAGAGAAGAACCTAGCCAGGCAGTAAATGTGCTTTATTTGGCTGGGGCACAACCCCTCCTGCATTCCTTCAAGAACCTGAATGGGAAAAGTTAAGTCCTCAAACTGGATTAGTAAATAATCTCATAGTTCGTGGCATCTGCTGAAATAAATCGGTGAGCTGGCTGCATTCTTACACTTTGGGAGACAGTCAAAGGAATTGCCAGCTACCTTGATCAAAGATGTGGATTAACTTTGGCTGTTATTGAATGAGACACTATATGCTAGCAGAGAACAGCTCACAGGTAAATAGTAGAGCTGAAACTGTCATTTCATTCTTGTAAAAATTACTCATCTGTTTTTAAAAGCCAAGTTAAAATGAATACCTGTCTTTTTTTAATGTACCAAAAGAAAGCAAAATTGCCTGTCTTGTGTTTCAAGGGAAATGGAAAATGATTAATCCCTGTGCTGTTTGACCCTCCTGAGCATTGGCTATTCTGCTGATGTAGGGAGAAGGCTGAATCTTAAAAAATATGAAATCAGAAATACTTTGTGGTAGGCCAGGAAAGCCACATTAAAACAAGGTTTTCCTGAGTTTGGTTTATTATTCTTCCTTTGGCTAGCACACTGACACTTTCTGGTTTGCTGTTCATAGGTGAGTGCTAACAAGCACTGAGCCTCCTACACTGAGCCTTTCAGTAATTAAATAATGAGCAAAAATCCCATTGTTTCTATCAGCCTGAACCCACAGCTCATTGGTTTTGAACCCACAGCATTACATGTAATGCATATTCCACAAGAATGTATTTTTATTTTGCCATACTGAAGAGGTTTTGTGTGTGAAAGCCCCAGTTTCAGTCTGACAAGGTTGTGTTTTGCTGCTTTTCCCATCCCAGGCTGCTCATGCTGTGTCAGGAGGGGGCCAGAAGCAGCTCCCTGTGTGATGAGCTTAGTTATGCCTCAAATGATAGTTTATGTTTCACAGTTAAAGACTTTGGAATATTCTGTGTAACCAAGTGTGCTTTCTGCTTTATTCTCAGTATTTACTAGAAATGAAAAGCTTGGTGCTGCCTCCAGAGCACATTCTGAAGCGAGGGGACAGTGAGGCTGTGGCATATGCTTTTTTTCACCTTCAGCACTGGAAGAGGATAGAAGGGGCTCTAAATCTGCTGCACTGCACATGGGAAGGCAGTAGGTATCTCTCCTTGTTGTAGTTTTGTCTGTGCAGTAGACTAATCTCTCTGCCTTTATTCCCCTCCAGCATGACTGGCTCTCTTGGTGAGGAGCTGGTCGCTTGGTTTAGATCTGATGCCACTCACTCTTTTTTCAGCATTTAGGATGATCCCGTACCCATTAGAGAAGGGTCATCTTTTCTATCCCTACCCGAGCTGCACAGAGACAGCAGACAGAGAACTGTTGCCAAGTAAGTGGTTTCCAAGCAGTAATGATAATAAAACAGAAGCTAAGCACATGTGCAGTTTGTGGTGTTCTCTATTTACCTTACTGTGATATTTTAGTTGGAGCTTCCTGTGAAGGGGGCTCAGCTATTTGTTGATGTCCCTCCCAGGCAGCCCTGAAGCACTTGGCGTGTGTGTGTGGTGAGTGTTGGCTTGGCTCTGGTGACCAGGTCCTGCAGAGATGAAGTCTGTGTGCAGTGCATTCAGGCTGGCTTTGGTCAGCTTTGGGAAAAACAAAATGGGTTCCTTCTTTAAATTAATTCTTTTGAAAGAAGCCTTGGATTTGTCTCCTGTTGTTGAGGAGCTGTTTCCTTTCAGCAAGGAATAAATCCATGGTTCCAGTCCTGCCTTCAGCAGAACCTGGCTGTGATCTTGCAGGGGCTCTTTGGTTCATCTCTAGTTTTGCTTTCTGTATTAATGTTTTATGTGCATGAATACATTATAAACAAGTATTGCTTTCTGTCATTAATTCCTTGGTACATATGTGTCTGCTGGACAGTATTCCTGGAAGTTTTTATCCATGTAGGTGTTTTTATGGATTTATACTAACACCTGACACTGAAATTAAGCCTTCTTCAGCTGCCCATTACTTTGAGGCTACATGTTTTTTTTCTTTAGGTAAGGCAAAAAAATGACTGGGGCCAGTGCTCATCATATTCAGGAAAACAGTGTTAATTTAGATTAGAATTGGACTGCTAATTGTACATGTTAATAGAATTTCTTTGGGGGTAAGTGTCCACATCATGAAAAAATGCAAGTCCCATGGGACTGGAAAGGGCTACTGCAAAGGTACCAGCAGAGCCACTGAGACCACAGCTGTGGAAAGGAAAACTGCCCATACATGTTTCTATTTAAAAGCCTGAAGTTATATTTAAAATGTGTAATTTAAATTTGCCCCCAGACTGTTTTAAATTACTCATTTCTCACTTATGCAGGATATTGCACAAGGAATTCCTTGGTTAGCAACTAACCCTAAATTGTAGACTTCCCAGCATAATTAAACCCCAACACATGCAGATATTTCAACACGATCACTCGCGCATTCCTGTTATGTTTTAAATATAAAACTACCCATAAATAAATTCATCTTAACACTTTTATTGCAGTACTTCCTTGAGAAATCTTGACACTTAATTTCTTAAAAATTTATCTATTTAAAATACTGTTGACCAAATCAATGACTCAAAAATCTTGTGTTTGTCTGACTAGTAACAATTCTCAAGTGGCTGTGAAAGTATAGAGTTATCTTGAGTTTTTCCTATCTGTTTTGGATTTTATTTTAATTTTCCATGGCTGTCTGCATGTTGAGAAGGTGAACTGATATCTCTGGAATAGCATTAAATATCTCTGGGCATTTGACACAGAATGTTCCACTTGGTTGTGCTTCAGGACCATATACTTAAAAGCCAAAGAAAACCCAAGCCTCCTCTTGCAATGGTAACTTCTGTGTGCTGTCATTCAGAAACAGTAACTAGAAGGGCAGAGTGTCTCTTTTCTCCTCAGGCTTCAGTTTAAAGAGGAATACAATTGTATTTTCTTGTTTTACAAAAGGGCCTGCTTAAGTTTTGAGATTTTTGTTAGATTTTTTTAATTACTTGTTAAGAAGTCTGCAGCTCTTTCATAATTATTTATGTCTGCAGAAACTATTTTTTTCTTCATTTAAAAGCCCTTTAAAATCACAGGATAAAAGTCAGAGCTGCAGGTATTCAGGGCCAGTAATTGCAAACTCACCAAGCAGCTCCTCTGCTAGTAACCAGCAGTAGTGTCTTGAGTGCTGAAAGCTCCATATGCCAGCCCTTGGCCTGTCTAATCACCTTCTTTTGATTTTGTTACCAGAGATTGGAAATTGGAAGGAGCTGTTATGTACAGAATTTATAACCCAGTCCTGATACTGTTTTCTTTGAGGTCTGCTCTGTCAGCTGCTCTGCAAAAATTTACTATAGGCTACCAACCAGGAGTCTTGGGAAAGTATTTAGAGCTACCTTGCATGTATATATAACATGATGGTTGTTTCATACTTGCTGAGCTTATCCCAGGATGGGGAGATTTGCTGTGCCCTTCAGGTAACAGGATTAATGCTTCAGAGGATCAAAAACACCTGAATTGTTTAAATTGGTGTAGGTAATTTTGACAGCTTGTGAATTTCACAGTTCTTCTCTGTCCTAATAAAAGAATAGGCACCAAAACCAAAGCCTGATGAAATGCCTGTGCAGTGAGGAATCATAGGATCCTTTTGGTTGGAGAAGACCTTTGAGGAATATCAAGTCCAGTTAACCTTAGCACACTGCCAAGTTCACCCCTAAACCATGTCCCTAAGAGACTGAGAAGAAAAGATGTAATGACTGTCAATAATGAAGAGAGCATTTATTGTAGGGGGACATTTTTTTATTTAAATACAGGGACCTAACATGTGCTGTGCAACAGTCTTGAGTCTGCACTTACTCCTTATGAAAACCTAGAACAGAGTTGCAAGACTAAATAATTCAGAAACTGACAAATGTCATTAATAATCAAAAGTCAACATTCTTTATTTTTTTCCTTTCAGCATTTCATGAAGTCTCCGTTTACCCACAGAAGGAGCTTCCCTTTTTCATCCATTTTACAGCAGGCCTATGTTCCTTCTCTGCAATGCTTGCCCTCCTCACACACCAGTTTCCTGAGCTGATGGTCATTTTTGCTAAGGCTGTAAGTACTGTCTGTGTCAGGGGGTTTGTCTAGGTAACCTGGGGATCTGGGAGCTCTGAGGTCCATGGTGAAGTAGGTTCTGGTTCCCATCTACCTTCTCCGTCTGCCCTGCTCTGTTTAGGGTTTCTTTGCCTTATCTATGAACATTGCTGCTGGCTGTAACCCTCTCATCTTTTCCTGGCCTCTGGAAGCTGGACTGACTGACTGGGACAGAGGGAGAAACTGCACAGGCAGCTTCCCCTCCCAGCTCCTCAAACAGCCATGCTGCATGTTTGGCCTCCATGGAACTGTGGATCTCATGCAGCAGAGCTGAGTGGCAAATAAAGATGTCTGAACTCTCAGTGAGTCACTTTTTCTAGCTTTACTGGTCAAAAGAGAGGGTGGAAGGCATTGTCCTTCCTTGCTGCTGTAGTGCAGCAGGTAAGGGAGACCCAGGAGGTAAGGCTTTTTTCTTAAGAATACTTTGTTCCTAAAAGTGTTGGCTTTGCTTGTGTTTCTAGTCCACGATGTCCATATCATGCAGGTCTCAGAGTGGGGCCCCATTTCCACACAGTTCTGTAGATCTTTATGTTGGAAAATGCAGTTGGACATGCCAGTGACAAATTTCAGTGCTGCTTATAATTGGCTGGGCTCATAGGAACTGGGGTCTAACTATCTGCTTGATTAATTCTGTAAGGACTGCATTAGCAAAGTTGTATGATTTCCAAAGAGATACAAGGTCAAATGTTATGCTAACAAAGAATTGCTTGGTGAAGTTCTCTCTGCTGGGTTTCTTGTATCAAAAAAAAGGCTGTACAAGTTAGTTGGCTTTGTGTAATGGCATTTTGAATGTCAAGTGACATGTCCAAACGTGGGGAAAAAACTCCCAGGGCTTGGGCATTTGGCAGTGTGTTTATTTCACTTACTTTCTATAGGAAAGGATAGATAATGTCTGTTCAGATTAGATGATCAAGGGGCATGCCTAGTGCTGCAGCATGCCACCAACCTGCTCACAGTGCTGACAGGCACAAAGGGTTCTTGCTGTTCTCTCTTCTACGTTAATATAGGGAAAAGTGGGAACTTTTCTACATGAAAATCTGTTTACTGTGTATTTCACTATTTCCAGATTTTTTTCCATGATACTGTGTTTTCACTTAATTAGAGTTAATGAAGTTTTAGATGGTAGATACCCCGAGTGCTTTGGTGTCAGGAAAAAGTGATAGGAAATCTATTTCCAGCTGTTGAATTCCCAACAAACCTAGACCACAGTTCTAGGAGTGACAATTGGAAAGTGTTGTGTATATGGAATTTTTCGCTGTAAATCTCTGGGTGACTTAAATATGACTGCTTAGATTACATTTCAGTTGCTTCTTAATCAAACTGTTGTTTCCAGCAGTTGGATCTGCAGCGAGCTGCATGCCTCTGAAGGGTTTGAAGGAGTTGAATACCTTTCTATTGACTTGAAAAGTCTGAGTTTACATATTTTCATTTGTTAGTGCTTGAGTTTGTTTCCTCCATAATAAATCACAGGGTAAGCCTTGGCAAATTGCTAAAACTATTCCAAGTGGCCAATAATCACAATGAAGCATTAACTGGTTCCAGTGTATACAGCGTGGAGCACTGGAGCACTGGCAGGGCTGCCCCAGGGAGTTTTCCTTCTGCTGCCCAGGTGGAAGGGTTTGTGGGCACTGGGGACTGGCACTGGCAGCCACATTTAGCACTTACCCATCCAGTTAGAGCCAGCTGTGGCATACTGGTTCTCTTGCAACTTGGACTTCTGATTTTCTTTGCCAGGGGGTGATGTACACTGAGGGCAGAGGAGCAGGAGGTGGCACAGAGCTCCCAGTGACCTGCAGTATCAGCACCAGTGCTTGCACTGGGCAAGAGCTCAGCCTTGCTGTTTGTTCCAATTATTTCTGATCTCTGTTCTTGATCATCAGAGGCAGCTCTGTTTCTTAAGTAGTTGCTGTTCAGAATTTTCTCAGTAAGTGACAGAAGGGAGGAGGTATGTGAAAGGGATGACAATAATTACACAGTTCACTGAGCAAGCTCTGTTACATAAAACAACTTCTGTTGTGTCACAGAAACTGCAGACAAAAGGGTCTGATTATTTTCCCATTCAGTGTAAGTTTTTATTTTTTTATTAATTACATAGTTGGAGATCTGGGTGGCTATATATCATCTTCCAAAAGGGCTGTTGCACAATTCCTTCTGCAATATCATACAAAGACACTGAGAAGCCTGCCTTCAAGAAAACTGGAGGTGCAGAGTGGCAGCAGGCACTTTAAATAGTCTGCCCAGAAGTTCCTGCAATCAGCTAACATGCTTGCTTTCCAAGCAAATCAATCCCATTTTGAAAGTCCAAACCTTATCCTGCTGGAATAGACCTGTATTGGTTAATATTGAAGTATTGGAGAACTATTGCAGCAGTGTTCTGATGGATCCTACTGAAAACAACTCCCTTGTTCAGGGAATTGGACAAAATCCTAAGAGTGAAATTCCAGATTGATATGGATTGCTTGGTATTTTCACAGCAAAGAAACAAGTCATGAGACTTACATTAAAAATTGGCTAATTTTTATGATTCCAAGATTAAGGGAAAACATTTCTCATCCTGGTTGTTCTGTAATTCCCTGTTAGAGGAGTCCTTGCCACTTTGCTGATAGCAGCCATCTAGAGACAGTGAATAGGACTGAGCAGAGCCCTGTCTGGCAGATCCTGCTTTCTCTGACACTCTGCTCTGCTTTCTGGGCAAATCCCCCTACCACTTTCCCCAAAGCTCATTAAGTGAGACTGGAGAATTAACTTTTTAGCCAGCTGCTGAACTTTTCATATTTATAAACACTTGAGTCTTTTGCTTATCTAAGAGAAAATGTGTATAGTTTGGAGATGTGCACTTCCCTGCCAATGTGTAATGAGTGGTTCTACACTTCACAGAAAAAAAGCCTGAAGTTTCCTGTCACAGCTGAGTGTCAATGCCAAGGGCAGAGGTTTCTTGCCTTGCTGATCTACATCTTCACTCATGCACTTAATGTGAAGGTGCCACATGCAGAGGGGCAGGGGGGAAGCTAGCTGCAGTGAAGGACTCCTGAGCTGCTCTGAATGTTATGCTTTAAAAGCCTTTTTAATGTAATATTTGGTGTTATGATAGAAGCCAGGGCTAAAGTAAAACCCTCAAAGCAAAGGAGTCCTGTCACTGCTGCCTGGTGAGCAGAGGGTTTGTATGAGGATAACTCAAGTCCCAGCAGAATCCCTGGGGGATGGGTTGAGAAGCTGCAGGGGGGTTTGCATCTTTTGTTTTAGCCTAATCTTTGTTTCTGGAACCATTTAGATGGCATCTAGGGCATGGATCCTGTCTGGAAGCACGGGCTGGGCTTGCTGCATGGGCTGTTCAGTTTTCACACGTTTCGGGCTGTGTTCTACAAATAATCCCTGAATACCCAAGGAAGTCTGCTACCCTCCTCCCCACTCTGCTCAACAATGGGGCTCAGGGCAGCTGGAAGAGCTGCAGCACAGAGAAATCCTGTCCTAACCCCTCCTGCCCTTGTCCCCAGGTGCTGAGGGTGCTGTGGCCAGTGAGTGCTCCCAGTGTTCTGACCTCCAGCTGAGTCGACCAAGCAGGGTGAGTGGACAAGGCTGGAGCCCTGGCTTTCCACGTGGTGTTTTCCTTCTTGGATGTGTCTTGACTAACATCTAATGATCACTGCAAGCCAATTTCATGGTGTCAGCATCGAGGGGATCTCAGCTCTGTTGCCTTGAGGGTGGTTTCTTGGTGATACTTCAAGCCTGTAAAAGGATACTGGTTTTGGAAGCCAGCTAATTTCTTGTTCTCTGTTTCTTCCAGTGCTTTGTGGACTCTTCACCCTTCGGCTTCATTCTGGAAAATGTTGAGATCCTGCTGCTGATCCAGTCTCTGGCACTGGCTGACTGCAGTGTGACTGGGGTTTGTGTCTGATGGTGCAGTTCCCTTGTTCTCACCAGCCTCACCCCACTGGTTAGCTGACCCCTAAGTGTGGGGACCAGGAAAGAGGCTGTGCTGTTCAAATTGGTGTCTTTGACAGACTTCCATGTTGCTCATGGTGCTTCACATAGAAATTTCTTCCTTGGCCTTAGTCTGTAATCATCTAAGAAAATAGTTTTTGTTGAGCAATACCTTATTGCTCTCTTAATGGCTTGTACAACTGGAAGCTAGTACTTCCTCTGTAAGTAAGGGGAGGATGTCAACTGAACAGATGTTTGGAGTATTGACACTTCCTTCTCAGCTGCAGATGCACCAGATGATTGGCTTAGGTTTAATTTCATAAGCCTTTTTCAAAATATTTGTTAACAGCAAAGTATGGTTCTGCTTTCTTTATTAAAAGGTTGCTGCTTAACACATTGAGTTTGTTGACTTCTTAAGCATCTGTTTAGTGTAGATTATAGTGTGCAAACAAAGATTTGTTTCTGCTTTGTAAGCTTGTGTTATGCAAGGAAATGGTAGCAAAAACTCCTTTATTTCACATTGTTACTTTTTTAGATTTAGTTGTGCATCTTTTGTCTTTCACATTACTTTACCTTGAAGAACAGGATGGTTTCTGAAACAGCCAAAAGTGACTGTGATGTCTGTATGGGAGTCTTTGGGAGACTATTGAGGAAGCAGTCATGTTAGCTAAGGCTTCTTAAAAGTGGAAATGGTAAAAATAGCACAGGTTTGTGGATAAATGGTAATTCTGAGCATGTGAAAAGTTGTCCATCATCTGACATTTTACAGGTAAACACACACACTTAACCCATAATAACCAGGGAGATTTTACATCTTTAAACTTCACTGATCTTTGTGAAGGATTGATGAAGCTGTGATGTTGGTGGCTTCCTTCAAAGGTGGTGTAAATTATTCTAGTTTCTAAATCCTGGATGGAATGAGATTGCTGTAGTCTAATCTTTTCTGAAACAATACCTCAATTAATCAGTTGCAGGTCAATTTACAGGTCTGTAATCTGTCTTGGTGCAGAAGATCGAGAATGACTTTTTTCCTTTTTTTAAATCCTTACCTAATAAACCAAGTACTCTGAGGAAGACAGTCACCTGTGCATCTCAGATAAGTATAACTTGTTTGTAACTGTGGCTGAGAGGAAACACAGGTGTTCAGGTAGAAATTCCATTGTTACTCTTCACTGTGTATTTCTATCAACTGGGCTTTAATCCAAGTTAAACACTTGAATCCATTGAGGAGTCAAGAGGTGAGCCCTACAGAAAGGCACTACCAGATTTTTGTGAGTTGCCCAAGTCCTGGCAGGTAATTCTTTCAGTGTATGGCACTGGGGCTGTTCCTCACTGTGGAATCACTGTGGTGATTAATAGATATGTTGTGTTCATGTAATTTCACTTCTTGGTCCACAGGGGCCCATAAGGTAACCAACCTAATGCTTTTTAAAGTTGAACATTTTCCAGCGTTTGTGTGGGGTTATAAATGAAGCCCTGCCTCCCATGTATCATCCCAAGAGCTGCTTTCTTTCACTGTCCTCCCCTGACATAACAGTAACAGAAAGGGGATGGGCTTGTGCTGCTCGTGTAGCTGGCAGCAGTCGATGTAATGAAAATCTTCCTGTCTCCAGCAGTTCTTGGGGAAGGAGGAGCTCAGAGTGATTTCCTGGTGGGATTGTTGCTGTATTGGAACCTGCTTTTGCCTCCTGGGAGCAGGGACTTGGCACCTCATCCACATTATAGTAATGCCATATCGAGCCACATGCAATTAAGTTGGATGCATATTTATATATATATATTTGTTTTTAAATGACAGTTATGCCCAGGACTTACAGGCATTGATTGTTGCCATTTCCCTGAAGCATGAATTTGGGTCTCCTTAGAGCCACTGGGGTGGCAAAAGCCTTTCCATGAGGACAGTTGTGGTGTTGGGAGATGTCTTAAAAGTTTCATTTCATTCAGAGCAGCCAGGGGAAGTCAAGGATCTCTAAAATCAGCATGTTTGTGTCCCTGATGTTAATTTGTGTTTGTAAAATAGGGTAGTTACAGTCTCTCATGTGTTTAGGCTGGATTTGAGTTTGGGTAGGATTTGGTGTGTTTGGTTTCTTGGTCTCCATGTTTGTCTCTCCATGTCCCAGCAGAACAGTTTTTTGATCAGAATGTCCAGGAAGAGGAATTCTGCATTTCCTCCTGCCAACCTCTTGCTTTTCCAGAAGTGATACCCAAAAAGAACAGGAAGGGAGGGGAAGAGGGAAGTGTTGCTGCATGTTGTAAGGCTGTTTGTGAGGCAACTGTGCAACTAAACTCCTGTGAATTTCCCATCTCACCACTGATTTTAATGAAAAGCATCTAAAGGTCTTTGTGGATCAGGACTGGTATTGCATGTGCATCTGGAGAGATCACACAAGCATCATCACAACAGGGACAGGGACTGCTCAAGGCATCTGGTTTATGTGGGCTTAAAAACCACATCAGGGTTGTCCTCTGGGGAATGAGTCCCCTTGCAGCTACTGACCATGCTGCCAGCCCCTTGCTCTGTGCATCTGCATGCATGGATGTGGCAATGGGACTTTTCACATCCTCAGAAGCCCTGGTCACTGAGGTTGTGTGGACAAACCCATGGTGAGATGGTCACCCTGTGGCCCTGGCTGCTGCACTCTTTGTCACAGGCTGGTTTCCTTCCCACATCTCCAGCACTGGCCAGGCTTGTTTATTCCCTGCTCCTCGTCCTGGAATTGTTGTGAGGGTGCCAAGGCTCATAGATCCATGGCTCTGAGCAAGGTTTAAAGGTCATAGTCAAGACCATTAATAACAAGGTGCAAACGGATGGTTTATATGTAATGTGAAGCTTTTTACTTATTTCATTTTTGCACTTTGGGGGCTCTGTTTGCTTATGGAGCACTTGGTGTCTGGTACCTATTTAGGCTGAGAGCAGGCAATTGGGTTCCTTCAGGCCTTCAGAGGAATGCAGAAAATTGTTCTCTGGTGTTGTAATTCTGCTAGGATAACTGGAGCTTATTTGTCTCACTGCTTATTACATGCATACTTGTCTTGAGGTCCTCTTTTTTTTTTTTTTTTTTTTTTTTTTTCTGAGAAACATTGGGTGAATCCCAAGGACCACAAGTGAGAGGAAGATTCCAGGGGGTGGGGGAGAGTGAAGTGCCTACACCTCTCTACAAACTGCATCATCCACCTCTGGTGCCAGCAGCCTGAAGAGGTTAAATATGAGAGCAAACTCCCCCGGAGAAAAGGAGACATACGTACAGGTCTTGTCCAGACATAAATTAATTCTGCCTTTCCCCCTGCCCAGAGATGATACACGGAGGGGAGATGCACCTCCCAGACTACTAAATATATGGGGTGTGTGGTTGGGAGCCACGTGGGGCTGTGCTGAGGCTTCAGCATGGGCCCAGCTGTGGAGCTGGGAGCAGATGTGCAGTGGTGCAGAGCTCCTGGCAGAGGACACTGTGGGGAGAGCAGGTGGGGCTCATGCTCTACCAGCCCCTGAGCAGTACCCAGCTTGCCTGTTGTGCTGTTAACAAGGACAGACAGACAGACAGGCAGACTGACACCTCCCTTCTCACTGTGTAGGTGTTGTGTGACCTAATCTGATCTGCTTGTGGCTCAAAAGTCTCCAACCATCGGGCAGCATTGACAACAGCAGTTAAAGTGGGCTTCTGTCTACAGTCCTCTGTGGTCTGAACTCACTCAGCTTTTGATAAAGGTGGATGGAGAGGAAAGGCAGCTTTGTTTTCCAGCTCTGTCTCATCACCCAGCCTCCCTCCCCCTTGCTGGAGCCTCCCCACGCCCCAGCCTGCAGCACTGGAGGAAGAAGATGGTGATCAGGGATGCTGCTCATGTGCTTGGAATTCTCCTAATTTCCAGCTTCAAGTATTGTGTCGTGCTTTGGGGTAGGCCCTTGGGTGAGTCTGGTCACTGGGGAACATGGGCTGACACACCCACCCACCCTCACTGCATCACCCGGGGTGCATCTGTGAAGATGAGCCTGGTTCCCCACGGGGGAGCTTCTTGCTTTGGCTATTGCTGCCCAATGACATTTTCCTTCTCTGGTTGGATTGAATTGTGCAATCCTAGTGGCCTCATCAGCTCCCATCCTTCTCCTAACCTCTTGATTTCTTTCCTGCTCTGGCTGCAGGCTCCCAGCAGCCATAAAGCAGTGTGACAGGGATGTGACTGTTGCATTCTCCTGCATTGACTCATTGGCTGAGATTCCAGAGCAGTAACCCCCCTCTCCTGCTCTCAGAGCAGCCCTCTGTGACTCAGGAATAAGGGAAGGGAAAGCTCCCACATGAATCTTGACAGGTGATGCAAATGTCAGTGAAGTGCCCTGAGAGCTGTGCCTGTCCCAGCACAGGAGCCTCAGTCTGAACCTGGTGGGGAACAGGAACAGCCCATGGCAGCACCTAGGGCTGGGCTGTAGCTGAGCAGTGTGTGCTCTCTGCCCTGCTGGCCCTCAAAATCTTGGTCTGAAACTGCATCTCTCCAGGAAAACAGTGGTGCCACCTGGGCTAAGGTCTGCTCTCACTGCTTAGAAAGAGAAAATACCCTGATCCCATATTCCCAGTGTCTTCTGCCTCCTCCTGCCCAGCGTCTTTGGAGAAGGTAATTGATTCAGAAGCTCATTAGGCAATTAATTCTGCTCCTTGTCCTTGAGTTCAGACATACACTTGCCTGGAGGACAACCAGATGATGATCTTGCATAAAAGGCTTCCTGCAGGTTTCGGGCAGATTACTTACTTAACAGGGGCTTGTGAGAGGAGCCGGGTGTTCCCTGATGAGGCTGCAGCCTTCAAAAACCTTTCTAGATGGGAACCATCTGCTTGCTGAGGATGAGTGTGCTGGAGGGGAGCCTCAGTAGGGCTCATCTGTGGGAAGACAGAGACCACTCTGCATTCCCTGCAGCCCTGCACCTCATCTTCCACAAGCACTGGGAGTTAGCTCCAGCTAACCAGTGTGCTGCTGCTTCCCAGGCACTGGGCTTTTGCTAATTGCTTGATAATAAACTAGGAGTGAGTGTGGTCTTGCATAGCCCTTTACAGAAGACATTCTCACCTCTTCTCTTGGGTAGGCTTGAGCTTGCCAGGCTTCTCCAGGATGCCTCCTCCAGGTGCTTTGGTAACACTGGTACCTGCACCGAGGGTTTTACCTCCTCTGATGCACTGGTGGAGGAAGGCAGCTGGGTAGGGCATCCCATTGTTCCCAGACAACCTCTTCCCAGGAGTTTTCTCCTTTGTTTTAAAATGTTGATCATCTGCATTCAAAAAGAATATGTATTTTGGCAGCAGCCGTTGATTAAGATGTCATTCGTCTGGTGAGTCAACAGCTCTGCTAGGGAGCAGCATCTCTGCTGGAAGACACCTCCCAGGGGTCCTCTGGAGAGGGACAGAGATTTACTGACAGCTGGCCCTGGGTCCCCAGGCTCTGGGTCCCTCCCAGCCCACAGAGTATGTCCTGCTCCAGCAGGGAGGCCTGGATTGATTGCCGAGGGGGCAGCATTTTTTAAAAGTCTGTCGTAAATTGATGGTAGGTGGAGCAGTAATGAAGATAAATGAGGGAGCTCTCCCCAGCAGATTACCCTGCATGCTGATGGACGTGGTGCTATGGCAGGCTTGAAATGCCTTCGGCATGGCTCAGACCTGCTCACCTGCCAGCATTCCTCAGCACAGCTGAGACGGAGCAAATCTTCGGGGAAATTGCCTCCTCTTGAAATTCAGAGGGCTCCAAAGGGCCTCCCAGGGGAACACCAGCTTGAGTGCAAGTTCTGCAAGAGCAGAGAGGGCAAAAGGTGCTGCTCAGCCCTCTCCTGCTCAGTCACTCTGGGATTCAGAAGGGAGAGGGCTTAATTCTGCAAGAAATGGGTCAGGCAGCAGGGAGGTGGGATTCCTGTAACTGTGTTAAGAGCTCTGACGAAACATCACCTTTCTGCTCGGCTGTGGCTCTGCTGAAGGTCCTTTTTCTGGGTGAGAATCTAGGTGTTCCAGCCCTGTGTAAGGTTGTCTCATCTGGCCTGGGGCAGACTTGTTAATATCCTTGAGCAGTTGTCAGCAAAGCAGTTTCCAAAGTTAGTTTCTCTCAGGACCTAAACTAGTACTTCCTAGGGCCACTCCAGAGGTGCTCTTCGTGCAGTAGCTGATGGGTGGTTTAGGGTGAGAATGATCTTTGCTTTAGTCCCATCCTGCTGCTTCGACCTTCCTGCAGCTGCTCAGCTCCTCTGCCCACATCTTGTGCTGCCAGGGGGAACCCTGGCACCTGGGGGAGCTTCAGCAGCAAGAGCAGCATGGAGGAGACCCCACTTAAAGGAATCCACAGGTGAATATTAATATTGACTTGACCTTTCCTGTTGTTCTCGGCTTGTAACTTTCATGAAACTTGCTTGGAGCGTGTGAAAGGCCCTTCCCTGCCCACCAGCACGTTGAGGATCAGTGTTAGGAAAACTTAACCGTGTTTTTCCTGGGTCAGGGGGAAAGCAGAGCCTGCCCGGGGCAATGGGCAGCCCAGCTCTAGGAGAAAAGTGCAGCAGCAGCCTGTCAGGCTCTGAGTATGGGGTTGGTTTGGTTTGTTATTTTATTTAGCTTGCAGCTTCAGCTGCCTGACCTGTACATGATGTGTTTGTGTGGATTGGTACCTTTGGACCAGGCTCTGTAAATCTGTACACTGAATAAAGCACCCTTGTGACCACTGCTTGCCCGAGATGGAGGGAAAAGAAGAATTGAGGGAATTTCTAGATATGAGAGGGGTTGATCTCTGTAATGTTTCTGCTGGCAGCTCTGCAGCTGCCTGCCTGTCCTTTAAGCAGCTTCAGTTTTAGCTGATTTTTGGAGTTTTGGGGTGGGTTGGTTGTTTTTTTGTTGTTGTTGTTTGTTTGTTTTATGGCAAAGATTCGGAAGCCAACCCAGCACCTCCTGCTCACCCCAGTGCTCTGTCAGGAGATGTCCTGGAGTGTGCCAGGACTCCCTGGGGCTTTGCACCCTGGGTGCCATGGCTCTGCCTTATGGGCAACAAGAGGTAACCCTGGGGGGGGGAGATCTGTGCTTCAGGACAGTGGGAGCTGCAGGGAGCAGGAATGCTGCTGCTGTGCCCCGCTGGGCGTGCAGGAATTCAAAAAGCAAAGAACATAATTTTTCTGATACAGGTTTATAATGAATTTTGACTTAAAATAATAAGCAGTATACACAACATACAAGTGAGTTTTACAGAGATGCTGCTGTATCTGTTGACTTTCAGAACCTACCAGTAAGTTCACAGATTCTGTTTGCTTTCTCTGGCCCTCTGTGTCTGCCAGCACCTGGGGCTGGCCCTCGGCTTTGTGCAGTCGTCCAGGTTTCAGTTCCAGCTTTCAGCTCCACTTGTCACCTTGGCAGGGGAGTCGGGGAGAAGCCTGGTGCAGAGGTTGCTCTTGCTCAGGGGGGTCAGCAGTGCGGCCGGGGCTGCTCCAGGGGAAGGTGGGGATCAGGGGATTGCCTGAGGGATTCTGCACACCCTTCCTCCGGCCTCGCAAAAAAAGAGTAAAAGCGAGAATGCTTTCGGCAGAAGTGGATTATTCTGAACTAGTGTTTTTCGCCGGTGAAACTTTACTGCAGTATAAATTCTCTGGGGAGGTGCAGGTGTCCTCAGCCATCACATCCTGACCATGGGTCCTCCAGCTCCCTGCTGCTTCCACCGTCCCTTGGCGAAGAGGGCAACGCGCAGCAGCAGTTCCACAGTTCAAGCAGAGGTTGCAGACTCCTCTTGGGCAGGGGATTAGTTTTGCTGAGCAAATGGAAGGGTCCACAGTACCTCCTGGGAAATGTAGTCCTTTCCTTAGTGCTTTGCAGAATTAATTAAATAAAAGCCATGCAGTTGAACTACAGCTCCCAGAACGTCACGGCCCTCAGGGCACCGGGTTTACAGAAATGTCGAGGGGTGCTGGCAGTGGGCTCTCCCCTCGGTGCCGCCCGCTCCTCAGGTCTGGTCCAACCACTCGGCCCGTTTGGGTGCTTTACACGTGTGCACGTCCACAGTGTCCTCGCACTCCTTGCAGCGCACAGCGCAGCACCAGTGGAACTTGCACTCGCACTTGGTGACGCGGGTGACGCGGGTGGTGTCGTAGCCCCTCCCGCAGCACATCACCTCGCACCCGTCCGTCCCCCGCGACGCTTTGCTGCAGACGCGCCCGGCGGTGCCCAGGGAGCCTGTGGGGGGAAGCGAGAGCGGGTCAGGGGCTGCAGACCCTCCCGACCCTTCCTCAGCCTCCTCCACCCCCTCCCGCAGCCGCTGGGCAAGGGGGGGATCTGCCGCCTGCAGTGGAGACCCCGGGGGTGGAATCGTGGTTTCTGGGCGGTCACAGCAGTGGGGAAGGGGCTGTGGGGAGGGCACGGGGGGCTGCAGTGTCTGCTGGGGCTAAGGGCTTGCAGCAGGGTGGGATTTTGGACAATTCCAGGCCTGTCTGCTCAAGCGTGAGGTGCTGGGGGGACACAGTGCTGCAGTGAGCACCAACACCCCAGGTGACCCCCCCACAGCGTGACTCAGGAAGGAAGAGATGCTGCTGGGCAACAACCCCAGCTCTGGTTTTACCTGCTGACTTGTCCATCACGCAGTAGTCGGGTGAGTTCTCAAAATACACCAGATCTGTTTTCGTGGGCTTCCTGAAGTTCTTGTTGGCCACCATGAAGCCCGTGCCATCCTGGTTCATGGTCACCTGGATGGCCCCGTTGTATTTCTTCCGCAGGTAATCCCCCGTTTTTCGAAAGTCTGACATTGCCAGCCAACAAGTCCTTAGTGTGCAGGAGCCACTGACCCCATGGCATTTGCACTCCAGCTTCAGGAAACGCTTGACAGCCTGTGGGAAGAGGGATGGGATGCTGTGAGGACTGGTGATTGCCCTGGAGCAGGATGGCTCCTCTCAGACAGGGCTGCTGCCTGCCCAGGACACGTCCTCTCTGTCACAGCATCAGAGAGGACGTGCTGGGGCAAGGTAAGCAGGGTCCTACATCCCCACGGGGCCATTCCCCAACAGATTGGAAGGATGGAATGAAGGAGGGAAGGAAGTCAGTCAGTCAGTCCTGCCCTCCATGGCCACCCAGGGTCCCACTCCTGCCCCCCTGGTGCTGGGGGGCCTGTCCAGGCAGGGGCTGCACTCACCATCCTCCCGCAGCGGTTGTTGTGCAGGTTCATCAGCGCTCGGGCATCCTTCACTTTCTTCTCCTTGGCATCCACGAAGGCTTTGGCGAACCGGATCCCGTAGTTGATGTTGTCACTGCAGCCACCCCAGTCGAACTCCCCGCGCTCGTCCTTGGCACGGCCCCTCTTGAGTGGGTCACAGCTGCAGGCCTTCAGGTCCCCTTGGCTGCACGCCCGCGTGATGGCGTAGACCACTCCGGCCGAGGAGATGGCGTAGACAAAGGCGGCCTCCCTGCTGCCTGCCACGGGAGAGAGACGGAGATGGGGACTGAGTGTCCCAGGCTGTGCCTGGCACCAAAGCCCACTGAGGGGGGACAACCATGTGGCAGAATCCTCGTGGGTGGGGGTGAGATGTCTGACACACAGGTAAGCTGAGTCCAGCCTCCCCGTCCCTGGCACCGTCCAGGCTGAGAGGTGCTTGAGGTTGAGGCCCAGGGCTCGGCAGCCTGGGGTGCTGGGCTGCTCTTGGGGCTGCCTGTCCCCCTCCCCTGGGTGCTCATCACTGCTGAGGCCATGGGACCAGCCCCAGCACCTTCAGCCAGGGCTGTCCCATCCCTCATCCATCCCTCCCGGGGTGATGCTGAGTGCAGGAGCTGGCAGCAGCTCTGGCTGGGCTGGGCTCTCCCTGCGCGGCACAGCGTGCTGCCAGCGATTTTATGTCTCTGCTTCAAGTTCGCAGCTGTTTTTATAATGCTGTAAAAGAAGCTGCAAATCAAAACCATGTTCGTCTTCATTCTGAGAGCCTTTGAAAGCAACTTCAAAGGCAGAGCTCTCTTTGGGCCTCACAGGATGGGGCTATGCAAGGAGCTTTCATCATTCTCCATCCTTTGCCAGGAGGGGATGCGGGCAGGAGCGAAGGTGCCGTCACCGGGATGCGGAGGCTGAGACCGGGCAGGCTGCAGCGAAGCTCGGGGAGTGCTGCATCCCGGTGCTTGCAGCCCCCTCCCCTCCAGCCAGCTCCTCTCCGGGGGTCTGTCTGCCAGGCTCCACTGCTCATCTGCCCCATCCCCCCGCCAGCTGGGAGCAAGCCCCCCGCGCGCTCGGTGAGCGCCCACATGTCCTCCAGATGAGGCTCTCCTGGCCCATGGAAAGGCCCTTCCAGCTCCAACCCCCTTTGATATGGAGCTGTGGGGTGGGATGTGCCCTGGCACGGGGTGCAGCAGCATCTGTCCTGCAGCACCGGGCCTGGGGGTGGCTGGAGCTGCTCCTGCTCGGGGACTGCCCCATTGCTGTCCCCATCCCACCTTTCCTCTTCACTCCTGGGGCATGTCCCTGCTTTTGTTGTGTCCATCCCTCTCAGGAGCAGGCATGTCCCTCTCGGGCAGTGTCCAGCCCTTCATGCAGGGCCAGTGTCTGCCCTCAGCCCTGATCCTCCTCCATCCCACAGCCCATGGTGAGGATGGAGCTGTGGCTCTTCTTGCCTCCCCTGCCATGCAAGGGAGCAGCCCATTCCCACGTGAACTGCTGAGTGCTGGCCAACCCTGCTCTCCAAATATTTATGTATCCCATTACTGTTTACATATGAGACTGTTCTCTGGAGGTGTCTCCTCCTTCCCCCTTCTCCCCCAGTGCTCCCCCTGCTCCATCTCATCTGGTGCAGCTATTTCAAATGCAGTGCTCTGCTCCCATTACTGCTTGATTAATTTACAGGGAAAGGCAAAGCTCTCCTAAGGGAGTAATCCAAGCCACCGGGCAGGGCAGCTCAGCAGGAGGAGAGCCTCTCCCAGGGAGACACAGCCCGTGGTGGTGGGAAGGGGACAGGGCAGAACCTACTTCTCAGCATGACGCGGCCGAAGACGGTGTGATCCCGGTCCAGGGTGCTGCAGTTCCAGCGGTGGTGCCGGAACTGGTGCTGGCATTCCCGGATCCACTCCTTGGCTCCCTCCCCGACCGACTGCATGATGTCGGGGTACCTCTGGCACAGCTGCCTCTGCTTGTTCACCAGCCCGGGGATGTTGTCACAGATCACCCTGGCGCCCAGCGCCCCGATGTACCTGCAGGAGACAAGGGTGCTGCAGGTGCTCTGCTGCCCGCAGGGGTGGGGACGGGGCAGGAATTGGGCTCCCTGGGGCCCAATTGGGCTTCTCTTGAAGCCCACCTTTCCCCCTTTCCTCTCCAGCTGTGTGAGGGGCTGTGTGCCCCCCTGGGTGCATGCTGCAGGCTGTGGGACAGACGGGCAGGACGCAGGGATGGGACACTGCTGAGCCACCACAGCCACTGGGCTCTGGGCTTTGTCTTTAACAAAATAATCCTGAGCTGCACCAGCCTGGGGCAGGGGTAAGCTCTGCTCTGTGCTGGTGAGCAGGGAGCCCGTGGAACCCTGTCCCCTGAGGGACAGCCATCTGTGGGCCCTGCAAGTGGGACCCACAGCCCTGGGAGCCCGGGTGCTCTGTCAGCTCCTGGGGTGGCAGCAGAGGAACTTGCTGATGTGCAAAACCTGCCTCCCACCCTCTTCCCAACACCCCATCCCGGCCCTGCTGAGCACAGCAGGATGGAGCCCAGCGCAGGCTGGGGCACACAGCGGGGACCACGGGCCATGGCACAATGCTGCAGGGAGGGAGGAAGAGGAACAGGCATCACCTCTGCTGCTGCAGTCCCTGTGCACGCAGTTGTCCCCTGGCTGCCTCTGTGCTTCATTTGCACTGATGAGCTCCCATGATCACACCCTGAAGCTGACTAACCGAGTCTCCTCTCCTGCCTGTACCCTGCCTGCATCCCAATCCCCTCCCTGCAGAGCTTGGAGAGGGAAGACAATGACCAAACAACAGTCTGGTAGAGCCTGGCTGACCCCACGGGCAGCTTTCCACAGACACGGGGGAGGGACCCTGAGCTCTGCCCCTCAGTCTCGCACCGGACACCAGCGGCACCGTGGAATTTTCCATCCTGGTCAGCCCTGTCTGTGCGTCCTGGCCAGGCAGTGGCTGCTGCTGGAGGTTGATGCTTGTCATTGTGCATGGAGCTGTGGTTCTGCCTGGAAAGGATGAGGTTTGGGTGGGATTGAAAATTTTCAACCCCCCAGACTGGAATTAAGAACCTCCTTTTAATAATAATAGAAAGGAATAAAGCTTGGGCAATGTTTCATTGTCTCTCTCTGGCCATGCTCTGTCACTTCCACCATCCGCAGGCTCAGGAAAGCAACAGGATCTGTTCCCTCTTTTAAAATATTTTGTTTAAATGCTGGCAGAAGCACAGGGTCATCTCAGGCTGGAGCTGAGGATAATAAACCCGGCTCCCCATAGCTTTGCAAGCCCCCACTCCAAGGGCCCACAGCCTTATTTTCTCAGCCCTCCCTCCTGCAGCAGTGGGATGAGGGAGATGGCAGAAGCCGTTTAGGGAAGAAAAACCAGCAGGAACTCATTGAGCAATGCCAGCTGTGAGTATTTCATTGCCCTGCTCCTGCTGGGCTGTGGGAGCAGCTGGTCCAGAGCTGGCACGGGCCAGTGGCCCGAGGGGGCTGCAGAGATACTGGGGGGCAGTGTGCCATCTTCTGGGATGGATGGGCCACCACCTTCTGGGGACCCCATCCCCTGCCCACCTCCAGCACTGGGCTGTGGAGCTGGTCCTGGGGCCTCTGGGAGATGAGGAATTGCCTGGGGATGGGAGAGCTGGCAGAGAAAGCTCTGGCTAATGCCATCCCCTGGGAGACTGGGATCAAGGGAAACCCTCCAGACAAGATAAACACCAGGCACTCCCTTTTTCACACTGTGAGGTAATTACTTCTCCTTAATTCTCCTGCCAAATACCCAGACCAGAGCAAACATGATCAGCAGGAGAAAGTGGAAGGAGAGCAGGGCAGAGGGCAGTGACTGCTGGGGGAGCACCTCACCCGCAATGGTCCAGGGTTGGTGGCTGCATCTCCCCCTTCGTGGGGCTGCAAACAAGCTGCATGTTTGCTGTGGTACCCACAGACCTCCGTGGCAGATTGTGTATCAAAATCTGCCCCATGATTGCTGCACTGTTGGGCAGAGGCATGGCACAACCAGGGGAAAATTCCCCGTGTGTCTTGGAAAGTCTGTGGTTATCTCAGCAAGACCCAGATCTTCCATTTCATGAGAAATGCTCCAGTTGGGTTCAGTTACTCTGAAATGGAGCAAGACGAGGAACATCAGAAAATTCTGCCAAGCAGAATTTTGGGAGGGAAGAAAATGCAAACATTTGTTTTGGATTGGTGAAAGCATCTCTTCCGATTTAATTTCTAAAGATCTATGACATTTAAAAAACACTGGAATAGGAAAGACAATGGATGTTCTGAGAAGTCCCCAGCGGCCTTATCAGAACTTCATTTCTGAAAAATGAAGCTGTGCTGGAAGTGGCAAATATCTATGAAATGCTGTACTCTTGGGGAATCTGTATTTTTACAGCAGAAAAAACAAAACAAAACCAAACCCAAGCCCCAGGCCCTGTGTTCAGAAAAGTCTGTGAGAGGGAACTGCTCCTGATGCTGGAGATTGCTCAGGTTTGTGCATGGTTGGCAGGAGCAGCCTGTGGGAGCTGGGAGGGGGTCAGTAATGAGGTGCATGTGGGGATAACAATCCTCCAGCCCCTCAGATGGCAGTCCGGGGGTTGCTGCCTCCTGTGAGGTCCTTTCACAGTGTCCATAAAGCCCCTGGCACGCTGCTGAGGGCTGTTTGTGGGGCTGGGGCTGGTGCCCAGCCTTGGCTGCGGGATGCTGCAGCTTTTTCTCCTTGCACTCCAGCATGCGAGCACCAGCTCACCGTGTTTCCCCTTTGCTGCCAGATTCCATCTGCTAAGAGATGTCCTGGGCCCACCGCGTGTGCCACCGGCACTCCGCATCCATCCATCCCCTCCATCCATCCATCCATCCATCCATCCATCCATCCATCCATCCCCTCCATCCTCCATCCCCTCCATCCATCCATCCATCCATCCCCTCCATCCATCCATCCCCTCCATCCTCCATCCCATCCCCTCCATCCATCCATCCCCTCCATCCTCCATCCCCTCCATCCTCCACCTCCACCCTGTGCAGCAGCAGAGGTGCCACAAGGCGAGTGTTCCCGGAGCTGGGAGGCAGAGTGCTCCCTGCTCCCTGGCAGCCTTCCTCCTCCTCCCGGACAAGCCCCTGGCACGGACACGCTGCTGCTGGGCTGAGCTTTTTGCCAGCAGCCCGGGAGCCCCGATGCAAGGGAACAGGAGACAACTGTCACATGTTGGCTCCCAGCACTGTTCTTGTTCTGAGAGTCTGCTGACTTCAGCTCTTGTAAACAAGGAGAAACCTAAATTGCTTCTAAGATAAACATGCAAATCAGAGGCAGACGCGTCTATTTACTTGGCAGCGTGCATTTTGCACTAACCCCCTTCCACAGCTTCCTCCGTGCTGGACGTGTCCTGCTCCCACACCAGAGCCTTCCCCAAGGATTTCCAGACTCCTCAGGGTGCTCTCGCAGAGCCTCGTGGTCCCTGTCATGTCTCTGTCCTCAGCTCAGACCATCTCGGCAGCCAGAGCTTCCCTCCCCGGCAGCTTTCCACCCTCTGGGTGAGGAGTGGATCCCAGCAGCTGCATGTGGGCTGCCAGCTCCTGGGATCTGCTGCCTCCTGTCCCGAGGATCAGATCCCAGCACATCTCGTTCCATCTCCACTGTGCTGGGATCCTTTTCTGGATCAATAAACTGTGCTTTGGCCCTGACACAGTGTATGGGGCTTCCTGGTTGCTCATTAATAGGAAAGACCAAGAGACAGGAAAGCAGCATGCCCCGTGTAGCAGTGGGAGATGAAGAGCATTGGCACCTGAGTGATGGGCAGAGAAAGGAGACCTCTGCTTCAGCCTGGGACAGCTTGCCCCAAACGTGTCAGCCTCAGCCTGGCCAGGTGAGCCAGCAGCTGCTCGGGGGTCTCTCCAGATCCTGAGAGCCCCAGGCTGTGTTTCTAGGGGCTTGGGGCTGCTCTGCAAAGCAGAATGGTCAGAGGGAACTCTAACTCTGCAGACCAAGGCAGGGGGATGCTGCAAAGGGGAATTCGGTTTTCCTTTTGTTGTGACCAACCTGCCCCCTGCAATGTAGCCATGGGTACCCCCAGATTTTTGTTGGTGTTTTTTTTTTGTTTGATTGTTTTTTGTAACTTGGAGCTGTTGGCAGTTTTGTTTAATTGCTAAAACCCAGTGGGCTGGCCCAAAGGTCTGGACACAGCTCTCCTCTCCTGCAGCAGTGATGGGAGTGAAGCCCCTGAGTGCACCCAGCTCCAGCATCCCCAGCCCCAATGGAGCAGTGTCTCCAGGAGTGGGTAAGTCAGCCTGGACTTGGATAAGAGACCAAGCCCTGCTCCTCACACCCCTGCAGTGTGCCCAGCTCCTGCTTGCTTTGCACAGGGTTGGGATGCAAGGAAATACCAGCCAGTTGGGGCTGTCAGGGAAGGCTCTATGTTTCCTCCTGGTGCCAGCCCAGGGCTGGCCTCGTTGGATGGTGTTTTCTTGGATGGTCTTGGCCTTAGCCCAGGTGTGGGGCATGCCCTGGCTCTGCAGGGTGGTGACATTGGCTCCTGCCATGGGGCCAATGATGAGACCCAAGGCTGGGACAGGCTCAGATGTGGTCACGTCTGTGATCTGGACTCACCAGGAGATGTTAGGTAGAAAATATGTCTTGGAAAAAGCAGTTTTGAAGGTCGAGGTGTAGGTGAGAGAGTGATCTGGCTTCTTGGTGCTGTCGGAGGCTGTTGGGGTCCCTCCCCTGGGAAAACTGGCTCTCACCTCCCCATCGCTGCTACAACTGCTCTGATAGTCCTGAAAGATCCACTTGGGAGCCAAATTTGCTTGGCTTCTGCTCTCTTCCCATCCCATTGAATTAACTCGAAATCTTTCGGTGGGAGGCTGGAAAGCCCTAGGCAGCTCTTGGAGACACCTCGTTCAGATAGGATCAGATCCAACATCTCTGCCTCTTTGCCTGATAAAGAGCAAATTCCAGTGTTCCTGGCAGCATTTCACCTCCTCCAGTTCTTTGCATACTTCCCAGGGATGCTGCACTTTCCTTCCTTGGCTCTCCCTGGCTGTGGGCAGACAATTTATAGCCAACTGCAAAGCATTTTGGGTTGCAAGGTGCTACAGACATTTGAGATATTATTTTATTATTATAAACCCCTACTCTATTTTACTAAGCCCCACTGGGAACGGGGCCATCCTGGCCTGCTGGAATTGTTAACGCCTTGGAATGATTAATAGAACTAATTTCCTCACTTAGAGCCACTACTCTGTATGTTGAGAGTGTTAGTCTCACTTGAATAATTTTTAATATCATAATGCTGAGCCACTACCAGTGCCATTCAAGATAGGTTTTTTTTTTTCATTTTCTACTGTGCAATAGTGGCACAGCCTGGCTCAGTGCTGGGTGAGAGCTGCTCCTCGAGGCATTGTTGGCAATGTACAAATACAATAAATATTGCTCATCAGAAACGTGCTTTATCCTGAAGTATGAATTTTTTTCCCCTTCTAAAATCTCAGTGTTTGCTAAGGGCTGTCAGACAGACAGTCAGTCTCTGGGGGTAAGGCAGGAGGGAGGATTCTTCTCTTGTCCTTGGTGTTTCTCATGTGCTGGGTGCAAGCTGCTCAGAGCAGAGGGCTCGTCCCACACAGACCTCCTCAGGGTGGGCTGCAGGCACTGCTGAAATCCCCGTTAGTTACAGCCAAAGCTAACGATTTTGGAAGAGCAGAAGGATTTTTTTTCTTCTGCGTTTCTTTGTAAGAAAGATTTCCTATAGGTGAAAGTGACCCTAATGAAAAATGGACTAAGAAACACAATTAGGATTATTATAACGGTGCAGAGTGACTGAGAGAACCCATCTGTTGAGTACACCCCGACCAGGAACACCAGGGCTGCTGCAAGGGCCACGGGGTCCATTCTCCATCAGTCTGACGTTACTTTAAAACTTATTTTTCAAAGCTCGGCTGCCCGGACAGCCGGAGCTTCAGAGGCCTCAGGATAAAGACTTCCTGGTCGCTGACCTCCTGATTTTATTGCCATGCAAAGCGCTCGGAGACAACAACCGCGGAGCCGGTGCGGGCGGTCCCTGCGCGCTGTCACCTCCCCTGCGGGCTGGGATGGCATCGGGAGCTGCAGACACCCTGTCCCGGGAGCCCCATGCCCCCCGAGCCCCCTGCTAGTCAAGCCCTGGGGGGGCTGGGGGACTGCTCTGCTGGGATGGGTGTAGGTAGTGCACCCCCTCCCTGTGCCCGGGGGGTCCCAGCCCTGCCTGCTCTGCTCACCAGGCAGCCCTTGGCTTCCCCTTGGCTTAATTTCAAGCATTCCTGTTGATGCTATTTTCCCTCCCACACACCTCAGTGTGCTGCCTGTTTGGATGAACCCCTCTCTGCTGTACCCACGCACACGTGTGGCTCCGTTTCTCCTGCACTCTGTGCCCATACACTGCTCCTGGGCCAGGACCCAGCTCTGGCCTCACGATGGAAATGCAGAGCAAACCCTAGAGACACAGCTCCTCACCACCCATCCTGGTAGAACATCCCCTTCTCCACCTGCTGCAGGTGGGGAAGCCCTTGGGAAGGGCCTGACCCCAGCCCCTGCGGCTGCTCTGGAGGGTGTGATGGGCAGTCCTGCCCCACCATCTGCCCTTGGAGCATCTTCCCTGGCCCAGGAAGGGAGCTGGAAGCACCCAGAGTGTCCTTAAGAGTGCCCATCCAGACACTGTGGCGCAGGGACCAGCAGCTCCCCAGGACCCCCGTGGCCCCCCAATGTCTGGAGGAGCCCCACGTGGCCAACAGACTTCTGCACGCTCCCCGACCCGCGCCCAAGCTTGCATTAGTCTTCCTTCCACAGATTTGTTTTATCTCTTTGGGAGCCTGATGCCTCCCATCTGCTCCGATGCCAGATGAAATTAAATATTTGTAGTTTCCAAGGGCTGTGGTTAGCAATAAACAAGTTAGCAAATGAGGATTTGGTGCGCTGGGGTTTGGGGGGGTTCATGTGGGCCTTCAGGCGAGTGGGTATGTGTGAGGGTGGGGTGCAGGGGTGTGTGCACACAGCTTTGTGTACATTTTTCTTTAACCAAACCTTCGATCTAAAATGGCTTTCCACACCAGAGCAGCTCGTGGGGCTCTCAGTCGTGAGTAAACTCTACTTAGTTATTTACACCAAGTTTGTTTATTGCACAGTTGGTGTTTATAAGCAACATTTGTCTCGTCTCCCAAATCTTTCAGAAGGAATTTCAGAGGCCGTTTTTGGGGCCCGTTGTCCTCTCACAGCACATGGGGCACAGCCCTGCCAGCCCAGAGCCGCCTTCCCGGGACGATGCCGCTCACCCTGCCCCGGCGTGCTCAAGTGTAAACGGGATTTAGGGATTTTCCCATTGCATTCCTTCTTAATTTCCGTCTGTGTTTCAGCTGGTATTTTGTTGCTAAGTAACACATTATGGTTTGGGAGCCTTTCTGCATGGGTGCTGCTCACCATGGCCGCCCCAGCACCCATCACCCTGCTGTCCCCTCTGCCCCTGCCAGCACCCTCCTCACTGCTACGTGCCCTGAGCACATGCGCCCAAACACGCACCCAGAGACACTTTTTTCGAGTTCACCAATTCCTGGCGTTTTTGTGAGGCGGCGCTGGCCGTGCCTGACGTCACTGCAAATTAATAATTTGCAGTTGTTTAGAAGAAACATTTGGTTGATATTTCCTTGTCGTGTACTCTGATCAGAACTGACACATTTTTTTCTATTAATCTACTTTAAAAGCCGACTCTGAAAATGAGAATCATTCCCTCTAGCTCCACAAGTTTATTGTGTGTGAATCCCTAGAAGAATTTGGCAATAATAATAAAAATAAGGAACGATGATGCACCACCAAATGTATTTACTGCAATATCAGTAGTGCTAAAGATGTGTTTGGAAACCTATGTAAATCACTGAACAACTTTTTCCCAAACCACAGCTGGTTGAAACAGTTTTCAGTAAAGCCCAGTTTCATCTAAACATGCTGTTTTATCACAACTAACATGTCCAGCAGAATAGCACTCACTTCAGCTAAGGCTTTTCTTAGGAATGTTCTGGTCTACAGAGGAGAAAGTACGATTGAAAATGTGAACTGTAGAATTTAGTGTATTTGATTTCTAAATTTTTTTGTTTGTTTGTTTGTTTAAAAGTCACGTAGTTAAGATCCCTGAGGACAATTCTGCTTGCCGAAAATGTTCAAAGGCATCACCACCAAGGCTGCACCACGGCTGAGGAGCCAGCGGGGCTACACGGAGGAGCTGCCGGGTCCTGGACACCGCAGCCTGGGCTCCAGCTCCAGCCCGGGCTCCTGCCCTGCTCACTTCCCTCCCTCGAAGCAGGAGCTGCCAGCCAGGGAGCCAGTCTGCAAGCTGAGAACACAAAATACTGCTGGAGCTAATTCTAGCTCCCTCCAAACAAGCCGCAGCTACCGAGGCTTAAAATGTGGCGGTTTTCCTCCCGCTTGTTGGGAAGCGACGTGCGATTGGAATTAGGGCAGGGACTGTGGTGGAGTCATCGTGGGGAGAAGTGAGGTGTAACAGCAAGGAAAAGAGGTGTTTTTCACGCTCCTCCTAAGGAAAGGATTTCTACCCTTCAGCCAGCATCCGAGTGTGATACCAGACTGTCCAGCTTCAGGCAGGTGATGCTCTGACTGCTCACACCTCTTCTTTTCCCCCGACACCCTCTCAGCTCTAAGGAGCCTACCCTTCCTTCTCTTGCCTCCTCGGTAATTAAGTGAAATAATTCAGTTTCTCCACCGCTCCTCCCTCGGCCTCCAGCACCGGAGCAGCACCAGGGCACAGCCGCTGTCCTGCCCTCTCCTGCCCGGCGGGGTGGGGGCAGTTCTGGCTCGGGGAGCCAGCCCAGCGCCTGTACCAACCTGACACTCGCCCGCCCTGACGCATTTTCTCGCCCAGTGATCTCAGTTCCTCGTGGAACCGAATCAGGCCGCAGCAGATGTCCCCTGGCCATGGCCCTGCTGGTTTGCATTCTATATGTCCCCCTGAAGCCCAATGGGAGAAGTCTCCTCACACCATCCACTGTGGTGCCTGGCTGCAACCCTCTGCCCCAGCAGCTCGTCCCCTGGGCTCCCCGTTCCACCCACAGCTCTCCCCATCTCCTTCCTCCCCCTGGAACAGCTCTGCCAGGGATGCCAGGGGGCCAGGACGGCCGCACGCCCAGACGCGCTCTCAAACACCAGGAATACCTGAGTTATCGGCACCCCGGTGAAGTGCTCCCTCGCCATGTACTCCACTGTAGTGGAGGAATTCAGACACCGCCGTTCTCTTTCGGTGGCAAATAGGTTGAATTCGATTCAGTTCAGCTGCATCTACTGTGATGTGCTAACGATGACGAGACTGGTGTGGAAAACACTGTTTTCCACAAGATAAGAGAGGACTTTTATAGGGTGGGGGGGAAACTTTTCTGCAGCCAAGTTTTTTTTTTATCCAGTGTTACTGAACTACCGAAGCAGCAGAGGGTCACTTAGAAAACTTCCCAGTCCTTGTTTTCCTATTTACTGTCATTCTGTATACATAAATTTTCATTGCTGGGAAAAAATTAATTTCTAGAAGGCGGGTATTTTCTGTGGCATCATTCGATCTATTACAAAGCCTCGATTTACCGAAAAGAAGGAGAACTGCTAATCGCGGTTTAGGCAGAGCTGTAAGACCAGTACCCGGGGCAGCCCGGGGGGATCCGGGAGCTCCAGAGGAAACCCGGGACGCAGAGGGTGGATCGGGAGAGCTGCTAGCTGCTGCCACTTCCCAGGTCTAAACCCTTCCGAGGGGCTAATCCGGTTCCCTGCCGCCGCACGGGGAAGGATGGCTTTCCGGGGGGTCGCCGGCAGAGGCGGCTGCAGCCGGGGGGTCTCCCAGCCGCAGGTGGTGACGGCGCCTTCGCGGCTCCCGGGAAGCCCGGCGGCCGCTGCGCCCGGGGGAAGCTCCGGTACCGTTCCCGGCCTCGCGGCAGGTCGGAACAGAACGTTTCCTTTCCCCATCCGCCTTTCCCCCTCTTGCCGCAGGGCTCCCGACCGGGACCGGGACCCGCGATGTGCCCGCGCAGCCCCGGCCGCTCCCCGGTGTCTCCCGCAGCCCCGCTCGGAGCTGCCCCGGCCTCACGTCGGGCTCCGTNGGTACAGCGTGCCTGGCGGAGCTCCGTGGGGCTGCGCGACCGGCCCGGGGGACCGCCAGGCACGCTGTACCCCCCGCCCCGCTCTTCTCCGCGGGTTCCCATAGAGCCGTCGCCCCGGTGCGGGCAGGAGCAGCAGCGCCGGTGTGCGGGGAGTCCCCGCCTCAGAGGGGCCCTCGCTGCTGCGCGGGGACCTGCAGGCAGAGTCGCGGGGGACAGGGCACAGAGTTGCTGTTCTTGGGACACGTACTCCCTGGGACAGTGATGTCCCCGGCCAGGGCCGTACCCAGGTGAGGCTCACACCTCTTCACACCGGTTTCGGGAGGGGTCTCCTACGCCTGCTCTGCCTCTGCCGGTCCCAGGCTGGCTGCTCCTTGCTCACCTTACTGGTGAGAGGACAATATTCTGCACTGGGCAGCCTCTCCCTGCTGGCACTTCCCGATATGCCTAATTATCTGGGATTGCAAACCTCATTGTCCACCAATGTCCTGGTATTGCCCAAACCCTCATCTGCCTCCTCTTCTCTGTCCAGCTCAGCTCATTCTGCTCTTTCCTTCCCATTCCTGTTGTTGCAGATCAGAGAGAGACTTCCCCAGCTCGAGAGAAACTGGGACTAGAAACTCACACTTGGTTTTAATCCAATTATTCTTCTGAAAAATGCAGTGACACAAAGCTGGTGTTGGTGGGGTACTGTCCCTTTGTCTGAGAGCCTGCACAGGATGAGGGCTGATGGGGAAAACACTTGCACTGGGAAGGGCTGGTGTCTCCAGACTCACGTGGAAGGCTGGGCTTTGTTTTGAAGACCCACCAGACAGCAGGCTGGGGTCTTTGCTGTTGCTGTTTCATGAACTTTTCTCTTTCCAGGGCAGCCCTGGATCTTCTGGCTGTGGCTCAGCCAGGCAGAGACCCGCATCTGATCTTCCACCCACATCAGGAACACTGGGGATGTCTGTGCACCTCGTCCATGAGCTGTGGCAAGTAAACAAACAAGGCTCTGCTTTCAAAGGCTTTCATGATTCATTAATTTCAAAGGAATGAGCTCTCTATTTTCTTTGCATGTCAGTCACTGGGGACTCGCTCCAGTGGTGAAGGTGGTGGCTGCTCATGCCAGGCAGCTGCTGGGGGGCTGGTGTCACACCTGTGCAGCATGGAGCTGTGGTGAGGGGCAGAGGGACAGCTCAGGGTTGGTGTTACTGCTGGGGGGGAGGGGGGAAGGCAGAGGTGAGGACAGTCTGGGGCACCCCCTGCCCTGACCAACTGCCCCGTAGTCGCCTGCAGGAGCTGGGGCACTGTGGGGGACCTGTGCTGAGCCCTGATGACTTCAGTCCTTGGTTATGAAAGGAAGGTCTTTCATCCCCTAAAAGAATGACAGCTCCCAATGGCCAAGCCCCCTGGTTAGCCCCCGGCTATCTCTCCCAGGTCTGAGAGGCTAAGAATACATTTTGGATAGCTACAAATAACCAGAACGATGAATTGACCCTTCAGACTGCCTTCACCACCATAGAAACAGGAGCCAAACAAACAGGCACAAGCCAGACCTTTCCTAAAGGGACGGCACAGGCTTTGTTAGTCTATCCCCTGGTTCCCCTGTTAATTGCTTTGTTCCTTCTCGGATTAATTGATACATTGCTGTGTGGACACGCAGCACCCGGCTTTGCAGTTGGTAAACCCCTTGACTGCTGCTGCTAACTGGGGACATACAATATGGGGACAGTCCCCCCTCCCGTGTGTGCCTGCTGGTGTCCAGCTGGAGGTGGGCTACTCCTGCCAGTAAATATGGGAAGGTGTTGGGGCAGCAGGTCCAGCTGCAATCAGGGGTAAATGTTGAATAGAGGAAATAAAAGCCTGCCAGGTGTCAGACCCAGGTTTACACCCAGGAGGTTTTGTTTCTTTCCAGAGGTGTTTGCCAGCTGTGGTGCCCTGTGAAGAGCTGATTCCCCATTGTGGGACCCATTCTGTGCTGCAGCATCATCCTGGACATGGTCTCATCCCTCCCTCCCTCCCTGGTGGGCTCCTCATGGCCTGGGGGAGGCAGCTGGGTGCTCAGTGACCAGGTTCAGATTGATGTGCAAATCCAGCTGCGTTAGTCAGAAAGTCACCGAAGGCCAGAAATGGAGCAAAAACACCTAAAAATACCTGCACCACGCCAGGCAGCCCCGGTTTCCATCATCCTCCTGAGGCATCTGTGTATGGTGTGTGTGGCAGGAGGCACGCCAGGGAGAAACCAGCCATAAATCCTGCTGGGCTCTGCTCCCTGCTTCTCCCTCCCGCCAGCCGTGGCCGTCCCGGTGCTGTCTGGCAGGCGTGAGCACGGCTGTCATCAACAGAGCAGACAGGGCTGAAACTTGACAGGCCTGTGGAAAAACAGGGGGTGACATCCCACAGAGACACCGGCCCACTGATTAATCTTCGAGGTCCGTGGCTGCTTTATTTATAACCAGACAAAGGTTTGAGGTGGGTTTTCATGGGAGTGGAGCAGCTTGGGGTGTCTGTCCTCTGTCCTGTCTGTCCCAGGTCCTGGGGAGGACACCATCCCATGTTGTTGGGACATCCCTGCCTGATCCAGACACTGCTGGAGCAGCTGGAACTGGCTTCAGGAGGACCAAACTTCCCCTGAAAGCCCAGTGTGACCCGGCTGGAGGGACTGCTGCAGCTCTGGAGTGCCATGTCAGGGGTTCCAGATGTTTTGTTTGCTCCTGGAGCTTTGCCTCACCCTCCCCAGCAGGGAAAGCTCAGCGACCTCCAGAAAATGGCACATCAAACTCAAAATATTTTGTGAAACTCTGTTGAACTTTGGGGAAAAGGGAAGGTGCTCCCCAGGGCACAAAAATGTTCTGTTTCTTCATTTTCAAAGCAACCTTTGCCATTTCCAATGACTTCTTGTTCCTGTGGTTGTTAACATTTTCATTCTTCCTTGTAATGCAAAACAAAATTACAGTTAAAATAAATATATTTAGAGTTTATCAGCTGAAACATTTCAAGCCATCCATTTTGCTGGGTTTTCTTTTACAGATAACCTGGTAAGCTTTGGGGTGGGTTATGCTGAATTGGAACAGAAACAGGTTTTAAAATGTTTTGCAGAGACAGAACTTCATCTCTGTTGCCAAGTGGTAAGTAGCCAAGAAAAAAAAAAACCCGAACTATCAGGTATATATCTAACATTGTTTCTAAATGGAGAATTTTCCCGGTGATTAATAAAAATAGGGAAACAGGGCCAAATCCTGCACATACTTCGACAGCAAAGCTTGTGCAAACAGTGGTTGGGCTTTGGCTGGAGGGACCAGGCTTAATTAGCTCCCCTGTTTCTAGGGATGTGGATTGTCACTGTCAGCATGAGTAGGGATTTATGTTTCCTTTTCCTCAGGAATATGATCAGTGTCTAAGTATTAAGAATAATCATTTCACTAATGTAAGGCAAGTTTCTTATCCTACACAGCTGATAGGGAGGGGGATGCTGCTGAGCTGCGGATGCAGCTGGGACATGTGCCTGACATTGATGAGGATTTACTGCTGCTGCCATGAACCCACACCCCGTGCTCGCCTGCTCCAGGGCTCTGTGATGGGGAATTCACCTTTGCCTGGGGGGAGGTGGGAACCTCCCAGCTCTGCTAAGTCCCTGGCAGCACAGGGAGCCCAGCTCACCCCGTGGGACCCAATCCCTGACCACCCCGGGGTTGCTTTTTCTTTACCACTGGGCACCCATTCTGCCCCCTCTGCAGCCCCGCAGGATCGGGCCCCTCGGCAGCACAGTGTGAAGCTGGTGTTGTCCTTGTTCCCTGGCTCCTGGAGCCAGGTGAGGATGGGGACACAGAGAGAGAGGCTGAAATACGTTACAGATGTAAAGTTGCTGTGAAAAGCCCTCTCTGCATTGTGCTGTACATGAAAGATGCTGGCATGGTTCAGAGGTTAACTTTTATCCTTAGCTCAGCTAGAAGCTGAAGAATTTTACCATTTTTAAAATATCAGAAAAGTATATAAAAAAAAAGAGGACAAATTAGGATCCTGTTACATTGCTATTAATGGAGAGAAATTTAATGGAGGTCTGTGGAATCTTCTGATTTACTCTTGTGTGAGATGGGATAGAAATAGCCCAAAGAATCTCATTGCTGCTGCTCGGATTCATCTGCACAGCAGAGAGCTATTAATGCTCCCTTTCCTTGCCTTTGGTCAATCTGTCTTGCAGGGCAGGAGGAGGCTGGATTATGCCTGTGAGTGTCCCAGTGTCATGCTACGTTGGATAATGACCTGTGGCTAAATTGGATCAGCTTTTCAGTTGCCAACCTCTCTGAAATCCAACAAGGAGCCAGGACAGCAAGCTGTGCTTTCAGCCCAGTGTGCCAAGAACAGAGCTCCTGCCCTGATAACCTGTGTGCTGCTGTGTTAGAGCTATTGTGGAGGCTGCAGCCTGGAGCAGGCAAAAATCATCGTTAGCCTGGAAACTGGGCATCTCTGTTTGACTCAGTGCTTCCCCCATGCCCTAAAAATCTCTGGTCTGGTGCAGATCTGCTGTTAAGGAAACAGGGAGCAGCACCTCACGGAGCTGCCTTTGGGATTCACTCCTGACCAGACTATCCAGCTGGTCCTGGTGGGTGAGGAGTGTGTTTTGGGAAGCACCTGTGCTCCCTGGAGGAATGTGGAACAAGCCCTTATGTTGGACACCTAATGGCTGGTGTTTCCATGGAAACTGAGGGTTGGATCCAGAGTTCCTGGAAGGACTTGCCCTTGATAGCAGGCGCATCAAACCTGGATGTGGAGAGGACTCTCCAGCTCCAATCCTGCTCATTTTGTTGTCTGGTTGTGGTGCCTGGAGATGGGCTGCCCCTTCCCTGCCCTGTGCTCAGCAGTGCCTTGAGGAACAGCCCCAGTGCTCCCAGTGGGCTCTGCCCCGTTCCTGGAGGTGTTGGGATGGGATCCCAGTTCCAAGGGCACTTCCATGTGCTGTCCATTGGGGAAATACCGGGGGGGCCCCAAATCCCCTGTGGCTGGTGGACAGCTGAGCCTCTTCCCTGTGCATGTGTGTGGGGCTCAGCCCAGCACCGAATTTGCACCTTTCAAACAGAGCAGGAGCGTAACCCCAGCCCGGGGAGAGGGGAGGGGGCTGCGGGCACGCTGAGCTGGATCTCCACTGGCGTTCCCGAGAGCCTAATCCTGTTAATTCAGCTCTCCTGCTCCATGGCTAATCCTGCCAGCGGGAGCGCGCATTATCCCAGCCCGGGAGGGTTTTCCAGCCCCTCCAGGCATCGGGATCAGGGCGGGTGTTTCCAGCCCCTTTACCCCCTTCCCTTTGGGCAGCCCGGGCATTCTGTACCTCCCGGGAGGGTGCAGGGCTGGGTGGGCTCCTTTGCCCCTTCCTGAGCAGCTGGAGGTGGGCAGGCAGCCCGGCACCCCCGGGCGCTGTGCTGGGTCTGGCCGGAGCACCGGGAAATCCAGGATTTCATCCCTTTGTCCGCTCCCGGGGCTGCAGCGTTCTGTGGTTTCACAGCCAGGGAGTTATTTTTACTCGTTACCTATGCTCCTGCCAGGCTTTAAATGCTATTTTTGCTCGCCTTCCCCCTTGACTTCTGTGATTTCTCCTAAACTTCGGGGGTTTCACCCACTGGGGTTTGTTGCACTGGTGGCTGCCTTGGTTTCTTGGAGGAGTGTAAGTAGTCTTTAAAAATAAGATTTCTACAAAATAAGACATTTTAATGACAAAACCCTTTGGGCATTACATGGTTTTGCCCATTCCTCCCCTAACAAGAAAAACATCTAGTGCTGATGAATAAGAAATCTGTCAATAGAGCCAGTGACAAGGTGCATGGAGCTGTGAAGTCCCATGTCAGAGAGGAGGTGAGAAGGTCCATGGGACACCAACAGTGACAGGTACACATATGATTTCAGTGTGCAGCAGCCCTTATTTTGGGTTTGTTTTGTCCTTTGGATGATTTAAACTTTGGCCACAGCCAGTTCCCTGAGTGGATGCCAGAGCTTAGCCCCAGGAATACCCAGTTCATCACTCTGCTCTAACCTGAGACAGTGAATCTGGGGTTAAAAGCCTGAAGGAAAGCTGATAAATGTGTATAATATAAACTATTGAAAGGTAAAATATTCTGAAAACACTGGAGAAAGTAAATACAATAAATTTGGGGTGACATTTCTCTCCCTAACTCAGGTTTTCCAGCAGCAGCTGCCCAGCCATCCAACAGCTCAGAACTCCCCGTTGCCTCCAAAACATGAGGAAGAGACTCTGCAAAACACTTTCTTTCTTCCACTGGCTTTTAAGTTAATCTTGATCTTTTTCTTTTGCTTGAAGACCAGATGAGAGGGCACCTGTCTGCATGAGGCTGGGCTGGAGCTTGAACTGGAAATGAGGGAGGAAGGTATGAGGAGAGCAGGTGATAGGGTGTGTGCAGAGCTCTGCTGCCCACCCTGAGCTGGTGTCCGTGGGGAGGTGGCAGTGGGTGTGTGGTGTCCTGAGACACCCAAGCAAAACCCTTCCCAGTTTTGGGGCACAACCCACAGCACAGAAAAGCATTTTTCTTTTTAATTTAATGTGGGACTGGATCCATTACTGGCACAAAAAGTTGACTGACAGCTTTGCTGGACATTGCTAACACGGAGACCTGGATGCTGAGGCTGGCAGCTGGATCAGCCCTAATGTGCCAGGAGCTGCTCTGGTGGTGGCTGGTGGCAGACAGGACCCTTTCTCATGCCAGGGAGGGAGGGTCCCCACACCACAGGGGCAGGGCAGCCCCTGGAGGGCTGTTCTCTCCCTCTGGCTGATAAGGTTTTGTCTGGGCAGGGTGCTGCTCCCCAGTGCCATGGGGTGCTGCTTTCATGGGTAGTATGGGAGGCTGTGACTGAGTGAGCAGATGCTTGGGGGCTTTCCATGTTCTGCTGCCTTCCTCTGATGTCTGTTTCCCCTGCCTGGCTGAATCCCCCACACTGGTGCCTGGCTGTGCTGGTGGGCAGGCAATGGGCTGGCAGTGGGAACAGGGGTCTGGGTCCTGGGTGGTGGCTGTGCAGAGCATGGGAGGGCTTGGGAAGACCCCGAGGTGCCTCAAGAGCCTCAGCCAAGCTGCCATGTGCCTTCAGTGTGGTCCTGTTTATCCAGCAGTGCCAGGACACTCCTGAGGGCCAGAGCTGTGCCGTGGGTACCCACTGGTGATGCTCACCCTGCTGAGCCCCCCAGGGTGAGCAGGAGGCATCACCGTGGGATTGCAGCCCCGGTGGGGTCTGGCCCTTGGCTCCTCACCAGTGTTCCTCCGAACAGTTTTTGCCTAAATGCTCTGCAAATCAGCCAGCAACCAATTTATCCCTGAAGTATTCTGGACATGTCACTCCGAGAATGTTAATGGCACATGATTCACGGGGTCCTGCCTGCTGGAACAGGCGGAGGGCTCCTGGGGAGGGCTGCAGGGACAGCACACGGGGGGTCAGTAATTTATTGGTGGTGGATCATCTCGGCTTCCAGACCCTCCTTCCCCCTTGCTCAGCACGACAAACTGGGGGAGAGGCTGAGCCATTCAGCTGGTGAGGATATTGTGCTTAAAACTTGTTATTTTTGGATCGAGTTTCCGAGCCCCTGAGCCCCCCCAGCATTAAACACAGTTGTTTATTGGAGCTGACAGTAGAAACACAAGCAGTGGTCGGTCGCTTCTGCAAGAGTAGTGTCTACCAGTGGTGGAATGAACATGATGGAGCTGATGACTAATACAGCTTTGAATTTTATATGCTTCCAGCTAACAGGTCCCATATGTTCCACCGCTGCAGCCTGAGGAGCTCACCCTGAATGGTGCTGGGCTCCAGGGCTGGTTCCAGGACCTGGGTCCCCAGAGCTGGCTGTGGAGCTGGGGCAGGGCAGCAGTGTCACTGAAACAACCCACTGGCACACACGAACCACTCTTAGTAAAAGTGTGGGTAGCTTTGTTGCAGCATCTACAGCAAGAACCTGTGGAGCAGCTGAACCAGGACTCCAGCGGGTGTGGACCGGGTCCTCCCTGGGCACCAAGGTCCTGGCTGGCTCTTCCCACCTCTGCCCTGGGGTGCTGCCACAGAGACCCTCAGAGGCAGTCACACAGCTGGAACAAGTTCCTTCCCAGGACCTACAACAGCAAGAGCTCATCCTGGAATAACTTCTGACAGTCTCTGCGTGCTGCCACCAGGGCTGTGCCGGTGCAGAAGTGGGGGAAAGCTTTTTTTCATGGGCCTTTTGTCTTCACCATTTCTGGAGGGACTGGTGCTGCCTTCCTGCTCGTGTGTTGCTGCTGAGGGTGAGTTTTGGTTTGTTGCAGTTACAGAAATCAGAACCACCCTGTTCCCCTCCAAGAGAAGAAGGAAGTGATGGGAAGGCCATTGCCTCTTGCAGACAGCTGTCTGCGGCCAGGGAAGTGTTTCCCACACTTTCCTCTGTGGTCTCACCTCCCGGCACATCTGCTCCCCCCCCTTTGCCAGACTTGGCAGCTGGTGGCTCCTTGGGGCAGCCTCTGGGGATGCTGGGCATGCAGGCACAGCTGTGGGCTGGTGCTGTTCAAACAAGCATGTGGCATGTTCCTGAGTGGCTGATTGGGAATAATTCCCTGGCCCAGGAGGAGCTGGGGATCCCAGCCAGGGGGAAATGGAAAGCAAAGGTGGTTGGCATCTGCCCCCGCTGCCTGACATGCCAGAGCCTCGTGCCCTGCCTGAGCCCTCCTCTCTTCCCAGGGGAATTTTGACTTCTTGTTTTCTGGCTGCTGGAGGAGGCTTTGCCTCTGGGTGCTGCTTTGCTCAGGTCCTGTTTAAACTCCTGGCTTCTGGTGGGCAGAGGTGGCCCCGGCAGTGGCATTGCCAGGGGTGAGCTGCCAGCCTGTCCCTGCAGTGAAATTCCTCTTAGTGTCTCCAGCTAGTTCCCATCTGTTACTTCACTCACGTGATTTATCTGCCAAAGAAATTCCTGATATAAACACAGCATTATCAGAATTTTACTCCAGACTTGGCCCCTGGATCCCCCTCCAGCTTTTGCTGGTATTGCACTGCTGCTACAGCAATTCCTCAGTGAAAGTGAGTCCCCCGGGAGCTGGGGGGCTGGGGTCAGCCCTGGGGAAGGGCTGTGGGTGTGATCTATGGGGATCAGCTGTTCCCCCTGCAGAAATGACCACAGGGATGTTTTGGCATTGTGGAGAGCACCAGGAAAAGGACCCATGGCAAATGTGACCACGTTGCCTGTCCCTGTCCACACAGACCTGCACTTGGGGTTCAACCTGCTGCCACCATCACCAGCTGGAGGAGGAGGAGGAGGAGGAGGAGAAGCTCTGACATGGGAGCTGCTGGAAAAGATGGAGAAGACGACTTCTGCAGGAGGGTGAGTTGGTGCCCACGTGTGTACATGGCCCTGTGGATGCTGTGCTGGGGAGGGGCTGCCAGCCCCAGGCACAGGGTTCTGGGGGCATCCCATGAGTCTGGGCAGGACTCTGCACAAGCTAGCAGCAGACCTGACACTGCTGTTGGGTCATGAGCACATTGCACCAGCTGCAGGCCCAGGGGTGCTCAGTGGGGAGGAGCTGACCCCCCTCCCCACAGCAGCAGGGCAGGGGCTCACTCATCCTCCCACGGCTGAAGGTCACTTGGCTGATCTCACCCTCCCGGGCCATGGCACAGCCCAGGCCGTGCTGGAGTCACAAACGGGATGTTTTTTTCTTTAGAGGGATGAAACAAGGAGCTGGAAGGTCCCTGGCCCTGGGTCTGCGTGTGCTGGCACCAGAGCCCCCCCAGCCCTGTGCTGTCCCTCTGCAGCCAGTGACAAACCCAGCCCGGTCTTATACAGGGGGAATCTCATCCTACAATTGCGGGGAGCCCCTCTCTGACCCCCCCACCCCACCCGGCGGGGCTCGGGCGGTCCCGGGAAGTGTCCCGGGAGGTGTCCCGGGAGGTGTCCCGGGGACAGGACGGACCCGCAGCGCTACCTGCTGGCTACCGGCCCGCGGGCCACTGCGCTGGGGACAGCTCTGCGGGGGGACCCCAGCCCTTGGGGGGGGGGGAGCCCGGGAAATGTTTCTTTGCTGTCAAAATAATGGTGTTCTGGTTTGTCCTGAGGGGCAAAGGTCTCGGAGAAGGTCTGAGGTGCTGAGAGGAGGCGGTGACATCCCGGCTGGTAACGTGGCAGTGACAGGAGGGACCTGGGGTTGTTCCCCAGGCACAGGTGAGGTGATGGGGGTGACCTGTGATCTCTGTGCCCCGAGTTCAGGGTGCTCAGCTCTGTGTGTGGGGAAGGAGCTGCTCGATCTGCCACAGCAGCTGCCAAAGCTCCGTGTTTTATTTCCACAGGCACCTCCTGACCCCTCCCAAAGGCTGGGACAAAATACTGCAGCTTGTCCCACTGCAGAGCCTGTGTGCCCTTGTCCCCCAGCTGGGATGAGGATGCTCCAGGGATGGCTCAAGCCTCCTGTACAAAGCAGGTTTCAGAACAGCAGCTGTGGGACATTTTAATGTATAAAATATAATTTTTTTCCCAGCTATTTGGGCAAAGATAATTTGTTGATATAGATTCCCTGCAAAACTTTAAAGAGCTTTTATTTTTTTTTATTTTTTTGGTCTGTGGAAGCAAAAGTCATTTCCCACTCTGGTGCTGGGTCCTCTGAGCAGTGTTCCAGCTGGGATGACTCTCCCACACCCAACTCCATCCCGCTGTCAGTGCACTGTCCTCTGCTTGATCTTCTCGGGGCCTTTCAGAGCCATAATCTGTGTTTATTCAGCAGTGCACCGTTCCCCCTTCCTCACTGGTAGTCTAATGTCTGCAGGAGATAAGAACCTGCCTGTGCCCAGCGAGTGCACGAGCACCCAGCCAGGTCTCCATCCCTCTTTTCTCCAGGATTTACTCTGGATCTTTCTCTCCCCACCCAAGGGGATGGGTTCACGGGTGGGCACTCCGGGCCGGGTGCTGTGGGTGGGACACGCTCCCTCCTCCTCCCTCACCCCCTGCCCACCCGGGGGGACCCTCACGGGGAGGGGGGGGCTGCAGGGTCCTCCCTGGCACAGGGATGGTGGGGGGGCTGCAGGATCCCCCCACTGCTCCCGGGGAGGCAGCACAGCAGTCTGCAGCCATCACTCGCGGGCGCGAGCTCTGTGTTTGTTTTTGTAATCCCCCTTTTTTTTAATTGTGATTTTAGTGGTGGTGAAAGGTGCTGGATTGACAGGCTGTGGAGACGGAAGGGCCTCTGGACTCCACTGAAGTTTACATTTACAAAGGACACAGAGAATAAATAGAAGACAGTGTTTAGAGTCCTCTGTAGACACTTCAGACTTGCTTATAATTCTGCAGCAATTCCACCACCTCTGGAGTGATTGATGCTCTCTATAAAGTCTTGCCTTAAAACATTTTCCTATGTGTCAGGGGCAGAAGTTTATTACACTTTACCAAAAGGGCAGGATTTGTGTTGTGCTGAGGGCTGAGTCCTTCCCGGCCCCATCCTCAGGAGAAAAAAAATAATCAGAGTGCTGGAAGAAAAGAGACTTGACCCACAGCAGGCATGTGGCTTGTGGGCAGCCAGGTCTGGTGCTGGGGACTGAGACTGAGTTCTCCATCTGTGCTGCAAACAGGGTGGGTTTAGCAGGTTCTCATGGAATTGTTTTTTTTCTAAAAGCTTATGTATTCATCCCGTGGACACAGAACACATCTGCTTTCAACAAAGAGGAACTAATATTTCTCATTTAGTCACAAATATATTGAGAAGAGACTGCTTTGGGATGGAGCTGCTCAACATCACAGGCTGCTGGGCTACACTTCTGCTGAAGAAGTGGCTCGGGTGTCTTTGTTTAAGATGGACAATTCAGGGCAAGGTTACCCCTCCTGGGAAGCAGGGTTCCCTTTTCACCCCTTTTCACCCAGGCTGGCAGCAGTGAGCTCCCTGATTCCTGGAAGAACAAACGTGATGCAAGGAGTCACTTGGTGCACCTGAAAGTTCTGAGGGCCACAGGCAGTGATCCCCACCCCAGGGTGCTGACCTTCCCTGACCTGGGCTTCCAGCAGCTCCTTTGCCTCCAATGTCACCGTTCATATAGTGCTCCGTTTCTTTAAATACTTTTTGAACAAAGTCCAAGAAGTCCACCCACATTTCCAGCCCTTTGGGCCTGGCTGGGAGCAGATGCTGTAATGAGTTGCCTGAAAGCAAATTAAAGGGGTCCTGGTGTGGGGCTGGTGGCACTGGCCAGAGCTGGGGCTCCTGTCCTGTTGTATCCCCAGGATCAGGCTGTAACCCCCTCCCTGCCATCTCCTGCCACACAGCCATGGCCACTGACCTGGCAGTGTCTCCCTGCTTTTTGATGTTTGGGGGAGAACCTGACCCTAGTTCAGACAGCTGAAGGCTCTGCTCCCTCCCTGCTTTTCCGCTGGATTCACCTTTTTTTTTCTTTCCTTCCCACAATACCCTCAGGTAAAAGACAAATTGCAACATACAAAAAAATGACCCCAGTCACTTAATTTGAACCAGAGGGGACAGTAAGAGTCTGGACACAGAGCTGGATTTATGCTTTTCTTTCTGGAGGCACCTCCTCCTCCAGCAGTGGCTGCCGAGCGGCGTGAGCAGCATCTGAAGCAAATTGTGGGGAACCTTTCATACTGCAAGGCTCTTCCAGCAGGGTTTGCCTGTCCCAGGGACATCTGCAGCCCTCATGTTGGATTCTGGCAGCTGCTGAGCCCATTGTCAGCCAGTTCCACAGCTTCAGCTGGTAACAGAGGGAGAGAGCACAGAGCCACACGTGGCCAGGAGCATCCCCACCCTGTGCTGGGAGCTGTGAGGACAGAGCATCCCTGCAGCATCCCGGGAGGGATGGGGGGGTCTGTTCCTCTGCCCCAAGCTGCAGAACTTGTTCTTGTCCCACCTGGTGAGCTCCTGGGCTGAGCAAATGTGTGCGGGTCCCTGAGCCACTGTCTGGAGCTGGGTGAAGCTGCTGGGTGAAACAATGGCAGCCTCACCCTGCCTGCTGATTCCGAGGGAGTTTAAAAATTATTTTATTTTATACAACAATATGGAAAAAATGTGAATGATGCAGATCAAAAAGAGGAACTGGAAAGCTTGACCTCTGGCTCACAAGCTGCTGGATCAGCAGCTCAGGGATGAGAAGACAAATGTCAGACACATCATACTTTAGAGGTTTGTTAATTAGTTTTCCCTAGATTTGAGGAGTCTGACTGTGCATCAGTCATGGGGGGGTTTTCTCTTACACATGGTTGGTGGTCCCGGGAGAACAGGCTGCCCATGGCTGCAGGTTCTGTGGCAGAGCAGAGGGTGGGTTTCACCCCAGGTGAGGGGTGGGGGGGCCATGTCCAGGTTCTGGCCACGCTGCTGCCATGCATGGTTCCCTCTGTGCATTCCTGTAGCTCCCTGGGCTGCAGGGATCCCCCAAACACAGGACAGGGAGCCCGTGGAGGGGTGCTGGGGAGGTACCCCAAGCCACAGGGAGCACCAGCACATCAGGGTGATTCCCTCCCACTCAGGAGGTGTTTCCCACAGCACGGACATCAAGACTGCACAGCCCTGGGCACATGTGCTGAAGAGAACCCTGCCATGTCCTTGTCACCCTGTCCCCTCCTGCCGTCCCCTTCCCTCCAGTTCTCCAGCTCATTTTCTGATTCATCATCAAAATCACGGAGTGACCGAGGGGTGCAATCAGGACACTTTATAAAACATTTCACTGCATTTCATAACCCCTTTCCATAAACCATCCCCAGCATGTTTACAAACTTCCCATCTCTTGTTTCCTGCCTCTCACGGCAGACGCTGGCGGAGCTGTGGCACCCGGGGCAGCACCCATGGGAGAGCCCCAGGACCTGGGGCTGCAGTGAGCTGGGCTCCCCAGGGGCAGGGGGGAAGAGGAACAGTGGGTGTCACCCCTGTGGGACCCTGCAAAGCCTGGCCCTGTGGCTCCGTGGGCTCGTGGCAGCCGTGCCATGTCCTGTATGAGCCCCTGATAAATCTCTGCTTGGAGCATTGCTGCAGCTCCACTGCCTTCCAGGGCTTGTTTGTCTGGTTTCAGTGGAACGGGAGGAAAGTGGAGGTTGCAGCATCCTCAGCACAGCTCCTGCTCCTGCTACCTTTCACAAAAAGCAAAGACAAAGCAGTGGTTCCATCCCCACCGGGTGCCAAATGTGCACAGATAAGTTTTATCCAGGAGGTCAACAACTTCTGACTTCCAGCCATTCAAATCCAGGCTCCTTTCCCAGGAGCTGCAGCCAAGGAGCTGCCTGGGAGGGCAGCAAGCTGGGTGCCAGGGCTTGGGTGCTGGGTGCTGGCAGGCCAGGGCTCACCCTCTGCATCCTGAGCAGAGCCCGGGGCTGCTGGCACCGAGTAACCCTGTAACATTATCAGCAGCAAATGGCCCTCAGTGTGTCACTTATAGGAAGCAGAAAAACAAACAAACCCTGAATAATAGCCAAAACATCTTTTGTGGGACTTGCAGCTTTCCGACTTTATTTAAAAAAGAAGGAAAAAAGTAAATTTTCCCTGTCAGAGAATTGCTATCATCACGCAATGGCACTTAGGAATATTATAAACACGGGTGTCAGTTTATGGGGCTGCAGAGGTTTTCCTGCAGCCTTCCTCCCCACGCTGGGCTGTGAGCCTGGCAGGGCCTGGGGGACCAGGGGTCACTGGAGGCTTCTGCAGACAGCAGGGCTTCCTGGCAGGCCCCCATTCCCCAAAAACTCCTCCTGCCCCTCAGTGCCCCCCCCTTGGCCATGGGAACTGCTCGCCCTGTGCTGGGGCTGCCACCCCCCTGCAGAGCTCTGAGACCTCCCCTGCACACCCCCCTCCTCACCCCACTCAGCTCCTCATTTTCTCCCTGCTCAGGGGGATGGGAGCTGTAAACCAGCACCCAGCAGCTCTGGGAGAACCATCCCAGCAGGCAGGACCCCCCTCTGCTGGGGCAGCTCCTGTAGCTGCTCCTCATCTGCCCTCCCAGTCAGCCTCCTGCCCTGCTTGGCTGTTGCAAGGAGGATTTTTCCCCACGGGAAAGCATCCCAGCTCCGAGCACTGTCTGTGGAGGGGGAAGGACACGAGGATCCCTCTGGAGCTGCCTGTGAGGACATCTGCCCCTCTCTGCTCCAGCTCTGCCACACAGAGCAGGACAGCAAGACACCAACAGATCAGTGAATCAATACCCAATACCCACCTTACCAGTGCCAATACACCAACACCTGCTTGGCTCTGCCATCCCTCTGCTGGGGCTGCCTGCTCTCACCCCTCACCTGGCAGGTGGAGCCTGTAAGACCCCTGGTCGGGCTCCCACACTGAGCTGCTGGGGATTTATAAGCTCAGGAGGTGAGTGATGGAGAGGGGACTCCCCCAGAGCAGGGGAGAGCAGGGGAACCAGAGAGCTGTACGCCTGGACTGGATTCAAGGAATTTGCAGCCCCTCTTGTTCAGGCAGGTTCTATTGGAAAATGTGCCAAATCACCCTAACACCATAAAAACATCTCTTGAGGAAGGGTTGGGGCAGAGATGGGTTTATGAAAAACACCCACCAAACACCCTGTGTCCCACCCTGGTATTTATGAGATGCACACAGAGGGTGTTGATAGCAGAGGCATTCTTGTAAGTCAATAAGCTGAAAAAAAAAAAAAAAAAAAGAGATTCCTCTTGGTTAGGAGGGGTGGTGACTCCGAACACATCGAGGGCAGTGAAGGAGATCATTCCATTGTTTTAAGATTTCCATAACTCACTCTGCTTAAGCACATAAAAATGTAGACATTTTGGCAATAAATGGGTAATTTTTGAGTATGAATCAAAAATCTCTCCCTCGTGCTCCCTTCCCCCTTCTGCCTTTTGTTGCTGCTGCAGGCAGCTGCCCCCCCCACCCCCCAGCTCCACCCCATGGCCTCACGAATGGAAAAATGTCTTCAGCAGAAACCTCCCAACTTTTCAGTCTCTAATCTGCAGCATCTGTGCCCAGCCCAGGCACTCCTGGCCCTTCCCAGCAGCTCACAGAGCCCCCCTTGACCAGAGGGGGTGGCACTGTCACCAGCAGCTCTGGGGGTGCCAGTGTCACCTTGGTGCACGTGGCTGCCACCACCATGTGCTGACAGCAGCCCAGATGTTAATGTGTTCCTTCAGAGGGCTCAGGTGATGGGATTTCTTTCCCTCAGCAGGGATGGGGGGAGCTGGGATGATGCTCGGCAGCAGCCCTGTCCCCAGTGGCCAGGTGGGAGGTGGTGACCCCGTTGTGGTGACATCCCCAGGAGCCCCTGGGCCCTGGCAGTGCCAACACCTCGGGTGTGGGGCTGCTCCTGCACTGGCTGTTCCCTTCCAGCTTCTTATCCCTGAAGACTGAGTCCAACTATTGTCCCAGCAGAGCAAACTTATTTGGGTGAAAAGAAACAAAAAAAAGGTTATTTTGTCGGCGTGTAATTTTCTCTGGCAAACCAAAACCAGTTCCCTGGGCAGTGCTCCTGGTCCCTCCTAGGCAGCTGTGGCACAGGGACTGGGTGGGACAGGGGCTGCTGGATGTCCCTGATGCCAGCACAGCCCCTCAGCTGCTCCCCCTGGGCTCATCTTCTGCACACCAGCCAGGTCCTAAACTTCTGTGGGACTGGGAATGCCTCCTGGTGTGGTGGGATGGGATGGGATGGGATCCAATCCAGGGGTGCTGTGCAGTGGTCACTGCAGACAGGCTGAGCCCTGGCAGGAACCAGGCTGGACCCAGGGCAGGAAATGAAGGGCCACGGGGTGACACCACCTTGTGCTGCTGTGACCTCAGCTGGCTCTGGGCTCAGCCTGCTCCAAAGGCAACAAAGCCACGGGGGCTTCGGGCAGGGTGTGGGGCAGGTGTCAGAGCCCTTGTGCCCAGCATGTGGCAGTGACAATGACAGAGTGGGGCTGGGGCTCTGGGACACCCCAGGTCTGAAGCACCCCACTCCTGACCATGTGCCACGCTGCCCAGCAGGCCCTGGCACTGTGCTGCTTCTGAGTGAGCTCTCCTCTTTTTTTTTTTTTTTTTTTTTTTTTTTTTTTTTCCAGTGAACAACTTTATTTCCCACTTTGACACTTTCCAGACCCACCTGGGAGCCTGTCTGCCAGAAGGAGAAATGGCACAAGAGGAAATACATCTTCACAACCCCAAGAGAGGAGAGGGATGGAATCTGAGCCCATAAACAGCGTTGAGAGCAGGTTGTGCTCTGGAGAGTGTAACCCCACCTCTGCTGCTCCTCTGCCCCAAAAAATAAATAAGAGGAGGGGAACGTGTTTGTTTGTCTCTCTTGGGCTGGATGCTGAAGGCTCAGGGATGCTTGGGGAGCAAGCACACACCCCCAAAACCCAGGGGGCAACTGCTGGGCTGCAAAAAACCTTTTCACAGAGTGTTTGCCACTCTGCCCACATCATCCTGTGATTTAAAAAGGTTTTTCTCTGGCTTTGAGGAGGTTGGTTGGAGAGGTGGCTGCCGCTCCCTTTGGTCCTTCCCTCCCCAGCTCCTTTTCCCTGGTCTCTCTCTTGTCACCTTCCCAAGGACAGCCGGGTCACTCCCATCAGTGGTGAGCACCCACTGCTGGGGACAACCCCAGGACCAGCCTGGGGACACCGTGTGCCCCCCACTGCCATCACATCGGGGAGAGGGGATGTGGCTCTGTCCCAGGGCAGCACCACAGAGAGCCTGGCACTCTCCTCCAGCACTTAATTAACTTTCCTTAATTGGGGAACCTCCCGCCACGTTTGTCACATCACCTGCCACGTCTGTGCTGATGGCCCAGGAGATGTGACAGGTCACTCTACAGACAGGCTGGGGTTGGGTTTATTCTGGGCAAAGTCGAGTGGAGCTCCTTCCCAGCACTGGGGTACCCGGGGCTGTCCCCACTCGTGAGTGACACCGTGGGGAGCACAGTTCACTCTCCCCACATCCTCACCTGTTGCTGCAGCGTGGGTCTGTGTCTGGAACTGCCCGGGTCACTGGTGCCTTTGTCACCCCCAGTGGTGGCCCAGCCAGGCTCCTGGCAGCCAGACCCTCAGCCTGCACCCTCCTGCCCTGACACAACTTTTATCCCTTTACCTTTTTTTTCCCCCAACTCACTGAGCAACAACTGTCATGTTTATACTCCATCCCCCCCCCAAGTCCTGCTCTACCTCAAGGATTAAGCTTTCATCCTTCATTATGAGCTTCTCCCCCAGGCAACTTTTTCCATGAAGAAAAAGGAATTTCTGGGATTTCGCTTTTAAGAGATTATGTTACACAAGTGTGTGTGTGTGTGTTTGTGCTGCAGCCAGGGGCTTCCTGCACACACACGGGTGATTTGTCACAACCTGGGGCCATGCAGTGGGAAAGGTAACTCTGGCAGGGGGGGACAGGCCCCATCATGGACCTTCCTCCCCTTGATTTCCCCCAACCTCCACCCCCCAGGGCAGTGCTGATGGCAGGACACCCACGGGGACACCTGTGAGGACACCCATGGGGTTCTCCATGGCCCTGCAGCTCTGGGGACTGGGGGTCCTGCCCCTGGGCTGTTGTGGGGTCATCCCCCTGGCACAGGGGAGGCCGAGTGGCCATTGCTGGGATGGGGGAATGGGGGCTCAGCTTGCTCACTGCTTTGGGGGTCCCTGTCGTGGTCCCACTCTTTGAGCCAGAATCACCCAAGCTCGGTGCTCTCTGCCCGAGACTGAGCTGCTCCTGTGGCTTGGTGGCTTTCCCTGTCCCCATCACAGGGGTCCTGGGGGCTCGTCCCCAGCACCCACCACCTCCAGCTCCTGCAGGGTGATCCCTGAACCCGCTGTGATCTCGACTGTGCTTACATGAAACCTCAGCTACTTACAAGGAACTTCTACCACGCCTGGAGGCTTGGCGGCAGAAATATTTGGCTGCAGAGTAACTGCTGAACAAGGTTGTGCTTTCATTGGCAACAGCTTGTGTTATTAAATCCTTTTTGGGAGCTCATCTAAGCCCAACAAATTAACATAAGGGAAACACCATAGCTAATGTCAACCTACCAAAATAATCCCAATCTGCAGTTACAAAGGGGCTGGGAGGAGGAACGGCTGCATGCTCAGCTCCAGCACCTGCTGCCACACCAGGGCAAGGTCAGGTCCAGCCCGTGGAGATGACCCAAACCCTCAGGTACCCTCTGGGGACACAGTGGGACACGGTTCCACCACAGGAACGAGGAGGAGGAGAGGCAGGACCCCCAGAGCTGAGGCTCTCCCGGGACCCCCGTGGGTGCAGCCGTGGGGCTGAGCCCCCGCCCAGCGACTGCACCCGGTGAGTCACAGCTGAGTCAGACCCTGCTCAGCCTCTGCTCCTCCAACACCACAGATTCAGTGTGTTCTGGGTGACAGCACCGAGATTTGCTCCTAGGGAGATAAGGAGCTGCTCTGTTGCTTTGGCTGCAGCCGTCAGATGCAATAATTAAGCTGTGGTAATTGGTGATTGCTTTCCCTGGATGCTCCAGCTTGGCCACCAGGCTGCCCTCCTGCCACGACCCTGCTGTTGGGAAATTAAACAATTACCAGCTCTCCACTGCTTTTTAATATGTTGTTTTCGAATTTCCTTTAGAGGTCGATAAATAAAAATAGCAGGCTCCACTCCTCCTCCAGAGATGCTGAGCTCCAAGGCATAAAATTCCTCTTCTCTTCTCCACAGCCCTCCCTGGTCTTCCCGGTGGCACAGTGCCCTGCTGAGCCCAAACAGGAATGGGAGATATTGGAAAAAGGCTCCTGAATGCAGAGGTAGCTCAAGCAAATGCAGCCTGCAGGACTCCCCCCTCCNAAAAAAAAAAAAAAAAAAAAAAAAAAAAAAAAAAAAAATCACACCAGGCATCAGAGGAGTTCTGTATCACACATGCAGACACCATTGCAGGTATTAAAGAACCTAAATCTGATTAAAGCCCTTCTATCCCCACCAGTGGTCAATTCCAGAAACCAGCTCACCCAGGAGGCCGCAGTCATTTCATCCCCAAGTCTAATTAAAGCCATTAGTGTATTCCTTGTCTTTCTGATAAGATCAAAGCATTCCAAGAGCCAGTCATTACCTTATTTTCAAGACAATTATACAACGTAGAGCATCGATTTATTCTGCCTCCAGCTGTATGCATTTATCTCTGTCTATCACGGGGTAATCTGTCCCATCAGACACAGCCCAGTCTGGCTCTCAGCTCACCAGGGCTGTGCTCACCTGCCTGGGGTCCTTTTCCACCCTTGGCTGCAAATTAACACCCCCAGCATCACCAGGTGTCCAGACCCAGCACCCACGCTGGGACGGGGCACATCCAGACTACCGTAGTGGTGCTGGGGCTGCAGCATTCACCCCCTCCTACACGCTGGGGCCACGGTGCAGATGGGATGTCCATCCCCCAGAATGCTGCCCTGGGTCCCCTGGTGCCCACCCAGCCTGTGGCAGGGGGACGGGACGCCTGTTCTGACAAGGGGGACCCACCACCCAGCCAAGGGTTGGGGGGGGGCTCAGCACCAGCGGGCAGCGTGCACGGGGCTGCCTTCCCCTGACATAAACACATCCCCAGCAGCTCACAGCCCCTGCGAGAGCAGAGCTGTGAATTTTCATCTCTCAGCTAATCAACTCGCCTGCTAGTCCAAACTTGTCAGGAGCTTTATCCCTGCCCTGCCAGCCTCCTCCCGGCCCACGGGTGACAGCAGACGTTCCCATCCCTCCCCGAGACACATCCAGCTGCTACAAAAACAAACATCCTCCCGATGGCGATTCCTCCTCGTCAAACATCCCTGACCCCGCTCCCCGGGGGCTGCCCCTGCAATAACATCTGCGCTGTGCCCGTGCCCGGTGTCGGCTCCTCCCGAGCCCCCGGCAGGGACGGGGCGGTACCGGGGGGACGGCAGAGCCCTGTGCCTGCCTGAGCTGGAGCTTTGCTAATTGCTGGTTCTCCCTATTTCTCCATCACCAAACATTAATCACTGGCCGAGGCTTGTGCTGCCCGTGAGGCTCCTGTAGACGAGAGGCAGCTGTGACAGAGCTGGGGGGCTCCTGGCCTGCAGCCCCCTCCTGAGAGGACAAGGGTGGCCTGAGGGCTGTGCTGAGGCTCTGCAGGGTCTGAGCTCCCAGTAACCCACCTGGAAAGCTACTGTGGGCTGGCACTGTGTCTGTCTTGGTCCATTTTGTCACCATGCCACCTTGCATTAAATGCCCCAAGCTCCTGCCTGCCCAAAACCCCTCTGTAGGCAGCTGCAGCTCCAGGACACTCTCTGTGCTCCAAGTCACCAGGATGTGGTTGGAGTTTGCAGCTTTGTCTTCCAAAGCATCACCCAGGCACACCAAGCATGGCTCGATGGCTGGGGGCAGAGCTGTCCCCTCGTCACCCCTGGCAGTCCCAGGGGGTCCTGCATCCCGAGCCAGCCGCAGGCACATGGGAACAGTGGGCAGGATGAGCAACCTCGGAGCAGAGAGATGAAACCCAGACAAGGGAACCTAGCCCCACGTTGGCTAATTTGCCTGTCCTCGTCATCCCAGGAGGTGATTACCCCCAGACCGCTCCTCCCAGCCCCTCCATCCTCTCAGGGGGTGGGTTGCTGCCCGTTGGTGGCCGAGGCTGTGGCGGTGCCTGAGGCGCCTGGAGGGCGCTGGGGGGTTATCGGAAGCGGTGGCCGAGGCTGAAATAGCAGGGCAGGGAAATGGGGTAAGCCGACCTCAGCTTCTTGGCATGTTTGCTTGTGCGTAACCTGTAGCATGAAAACTTTTCACAACAACACTCAGCGCCTGGAGCCTTCCTCGGCTGCGTGTGCCCCGGAGGAGGGTGAGCGCCGGGTCTGGCTGGAGGGAGGGATTGTGCAAACAAACAGCATCCGCAGGGCTGGGGCAGGGTGAATGCACACCAAAGCAGAAACTTTCTCCCAGCAGAACGGCAGGTTACAGCCACACTGCCCAAGGGATGCTCCAGGAGCTGCAGTCTCAGGATCTGCTCACCACCACCCCGCAGAGCCTTGCCAGCACCCCAGCACTGGGGTTCCTTGCCCTGTTCCTGTGTTTCTCACAGGTAAGCTGCTCCAGAGCCGTGCTGGCACTGTGTGGCCCCTGCACTGGGGCTGCTGCCTGACCCCAGCCCAGCTCCCAACTGCCCCAAACAAATCCATCCCTGCTTTGCCAACTTATTCAGCAAGCCAAAGCTTCTGGCACATGATGGGAGGACTGGGTTGGTTTTGCTGAGTCAATTGGGCTAGAGTTTCTCTTGGCATCTCTGTGATAATGCTGATAACAGCAGTGCTGATGGGATCAGCTATCACCCATTTTCCACAGAGGAAAACAGCCAAGCACAAGGCCAGCAGCAACACACGGCAGCTCCTGCAGCCCAGCTGGTGGCACTGCTCCTGGCAGAGCAGCCCAGAGCCATCCTGCCCTCCCTGCCAGGCAGACACAGCCCTGCCAGCACCTGGGGGAAGGATGATCCTGCAAACCATGTTCCCATGCTCCATCCCACGCCATGTCATCTGCACCTGCAGGAGTGGCAGGTGGGGACGGGAGGGTGGGAGCTGGGTACACAAAGCCAGCACCTTTGCAGGACTCCCAGTGTGCAGCTTGAGCAGCCCTGGACAGCCAGCATGGTTCCCTGGGATGGCAGAAGGGTGCCAGAGTCACAGAGCTATGGAATGGTTTGGGTTGGAGGGGAACTTAAGGCTCACCCAGTCCCACTCCTTCCCACAGCCTCCCACCAGTCCAGGTTGCTCTGAGACCCATCCAGCCTGGCCTTCAGCACTGCCAGGGATTCTGACAGATTCTGACACTGGTTCTGACACTGACAGCTTCTCTGGGCAACCTGGGCCAGGGGCTCACCCCCCTCACACCAAAGAATTTCTCCCTAGGATCGCAACTGAGACCCCCAGGACTGAGCAGGGAGCCAGCTCTTGCCAAGAGAGCTGGGAATAGCTGCAGTGAACCCATGGCTGCCCCGGGGGGGGGG
>JAAWXA010000047.1:3193149-3273233 GCA_038090715.1 Florisuga fusca | reverse complement strand
GGGGGGGGGGGGTGCCTGGTGATAGGGGGGGGTTCCCTGCCATGGGCAGGAGGGAGCAGGAAGGAGCAGCACCGGCTCCTCTCGGCCAATTCCCAGGCGCAGGTTTCCCTCTAGCGGTCCCTTCCCTTCCCTTCCCTTCCCTTCCCTTCCCTTCCCTTCCCTGATGAAGAGAATCACAGGATCACAATCAAGGCTGGAAAGGACCTTCAAGATCATGAAGTCCAACTGTCAGTCCTACACCACCGTAACCATTAAATACCCCCCAAAAGCACCAAATCTACCCGGGTTTTCAATACCCCCATGGTCAGTGACTCCACCCCCTCCCTGGGGTCCCATTCCAAACCTTCACCACTCTCTCAGTATAGAAGTTTTTTTAATATCCAACCTGAACCTCCCCTGGTGCAACCTGAACCCATTTCACTGGGGTGGGTTGGTTTGATATTGAGGTGTCAGCACCCCCCCAGCACCTCTGCTCCCCCCGGCCAGGGCACCCACCCAGCCACACATCCCCATGGGAGCTCCTGGGAGCAGGTTTGGCGGATGAATGGAAGGAGGACCCACCCTCCTGCCCAGAGTGGTTGGGAGAGGAGAAGGCTGGAGGAGGGACTGATCCTCACCCGCAGCTGGGAGCAGCACCCACGTTTGCAGGGTGCAGCACAGCGTGTCCTACCGAGCCCTTGGGAAGGGTTTGCAGGCATTCCAGCCTTGGGCAAGGCTCTTCCGCCTCCGCTGCTATAAAAAGCCACCAGGGCTGTGGCCCAGACACCCACCAGGTCCCCTCCCTGCCCGGGCAGGGCTCCTCACCTTGGGCAGGAGGTGTCCTGTGCCGGGGGAGGTACCAGTGCTGGGACACTCCTCCAGCAGGGAGCTGCTTCCCAGGATGCTGCAAAACCGGTTCCACTGGGCCGATGAGCAGATCAGAAAATCAGGTCACCACTGCGGGATGGAGCAGGGAGACAAACAGCTGAGGTGTCCGGCCCTGCTGCAGCCCAGACAGAGGGGACTTTGTGCCTTTGCTGGGCCAGGACATCCTCAGTGTCCTGTGCTGGAACTGAGCTGTGCTCCCCCGAGGATGAGGAGTGCTGAGGGAATTCCCATGGCAGAGTCTGCATCGTCCTCCTGCTGCCACCAAGCCCCTGATGCGACAGGAGGGACAGGGTCAGAGGGACAGCCAGACACAACTGCCCATTACCTCTTGTGCTCCCAAGAAATTTGCTTTCTGCTGACACTTCAGAGCACCCAGTGGAGCTTTGGTCTCCGGGCAAACAGACCCCCACCTGCCCCATCCACACCATCCCAACTCCAAACACCTTCTTAAGCAATTTGCACATCTTAAAAATAAAATCCTTTATTGATAATATGAATGTTTAACACGTTTAATGCCATCAGCTATAAAAATGATTAAAGACTTCAGCTTGGTATGTTTGGCTTTACAAATTTACAAGTGTTAACGAATTAATACTAGTGTGTGTACTTTGCACTTCATTATACTCCATTAGCCAGTGACAAACTCTGCAACAATGTCTGCTTGTAACAGATGTGAGTTATAGAAGAAATATTTAGTTGCTTCCACACAGAATCTACATCAACAGTTAAATACTAACTCTAAGTGTCTTACTGAATTAGTTGGATCCATTTTAATATCTTGTGCTTAGTCTCTCTCAGAAGATAGGCTACTAGCAAAAATACATTCTTTTGCATACCCTTTCCCATATTATATTTTAGAAGAAACAGTACTCAGTGCATTTCCTAATAGACTTCATCATAGTATCTCTTTCTCTATAGAGCTATTGATAAAGAAAGGGGATAATACCATTTAGATTAATGTAAAAGCAAAGAAACACGTTAAAGCAGTGTATACAAAAGCCTCACTTTTCCATCAGAAGTGATACGTGGGCCAAAACCCATCTGCCCATCAGTTTTTACAATTACTCTCATCAAGAGGAAAAATATCTGCTGTGGATACTTAAAAGTTAAAAAAGTAATAGATGTGCTTCTAAAGGAGTCACTGCCCACTCCTCTCTAGGCTGCCTTTGTCTCCCTGCTGGCAGCACACAGCCTGTCCCAGGGGGTTGGGAACAGCAGCCCATCATACCACAAGTTACCAGGCTACCAAATGGTCTGCACAAACCCCTGGTTCTGGTCTGCACAAACCCCTGGATCTGGTCTGCACAAACCGCTGGATCTGGTCTGCACAAACCCCTGGATCTGGTCTGCACAAACCCCTGGATCTGGTCTGCACAAACCCCTGGATCTGGTCTGCACAAACCCCTGGATCTGGTCTGTACAAACCCCTGGATCTGGTCTGCACAAACCCCTGGATCTGGTCTGTACAAACCCCTGTCTGCACAAACCCCTGGATCTGGAGCTGCCCTGGCTGTGGGAGGGAGGAGCAGGGGCACTGCAGACACAGCCACGTCCAAGCAGCACAAGGGCTCTGGGGTCAGGGACAGTAGTGCATCCTCCCAGCTCCCTGGGGACCTTTCCTACAGCAAAGGTGGATGTATTTTGTCTAATTAAATATTGAAAAATGGAAACAGAGAAAGCCTGTGGCAGTGGGAAGCCCTGCTGGGTGTCACTGTGACTCTGCTGCTGTCGATGGTGCTGAGCAGAAAGTCCCACATCCAGCACCCAAGATGAAGCAGCAACCAGATGCTTCTCCCCTCTTGGGCCAAACATTTTTCACACACATTATTTGCCTCAAACTTAGGCAATTCCTCACTAAGTGATTTTTTTCAATCTCCATGAATTCCTACATTTTCTTCATATTAGGCAGAATAGAGGTTTTCCTAATACATGGTGTATGGAGCATACATACGTGTGAGACTGCTCACACATATATACATAACCAATTACACATGTCCAATGATTTGGTTCCTTATTGGTAGCCAAGGAAAGCCAACAAGTTCCCATGTTGAGTAAACCCAGGTCAGCCAGAGGCAACCCATAGAGATTAGAAATAAAATTATTGCTTTTGTTTATAGTAGAAGATTCCATGTTACTGCAGCAAAAAAAAAAACCTGTATCATATGGACTAGAGATTTTTTTTTCAAGTAATAGCGAGATCTTTGTCAAGTAATAGCAAGATCTTTTTCTCAGAAGTTCTACACACAACAGTAGACTGCTTGAAGAGCTTGAAAATTCAAGGTGCCACACCAGAGATCAGGCATTTAAAGCACACAGACATCTCTGCAGGATGTGTTACAGGAGAGCAGAAAGAGCTGCCCAGCCAGTACTGAAAGAAAAGTAATCTGGACTGTATTACAGCTAAAATTTACACCCAGAGACTTGTGTGTGCTTCCTCAGACAGCCAGGAACATGTCCTGAGGGACAAGGTGAGCCTGGCTGCAGCAGTCTGGTGGTCACCTCTCAGAACTTGTAGCACATTTGCTAAAGCACTGTAGCAAATGGGAATAATCAACAAGAAAACCAGTGTTGGTTTCAACATTCACAACTCAGAGAAGAGTTTGTTTCTGCAGCTAGGTGGTCCCCTCCTCACCCTTTTCAGAGAATCACATTCATACTGCAGTTCAGGCTTAGTTCAGGCACTTTTAGTAAAATGTTCATCTGGAGTAAAAAGTCTGCAAAAGTTATTTTTGCATAATTTAAAAGTAGCATTTCAGTCCCATTAGAGATTTATAGTTAGGTCCCACCACATGATTATGGTTCTTGTTATCTCTAACAACTCGACTGATGCCACGAGACATTTTGAGGCTGCTGGATAGCTGGAGTTAAGGTTCCTCCATAAACAAAAATATTTCCCTACCTATCAAAAAAGAAAAAAAAAACTAAATGCTTTATACAGACAGAATCTGCTACCATGGAAATAAATAACATGGAGTGGAAAAACAGTGTCTTAGCTGCAGGTGCTAAGCTGTGGAATGTCACATTCCCATTTCCTGGACACTAGCTGCTGGAGGGCAGGAGGATCTCCATGTCTTTGCCATTGGACACCACGGAGCTGGGGGAGCAGCTGCTTGCCACGTCCAGGGGGGCACCCAGGGAGGGTGCTGGGGAAGAGGTTTTGGTTAGTGGGGCAGGGGCAGCAGGGGACTGTGCCAGGCCAGGTTTCTTTGGAGGAATGGGTGGAGGGTTCCCTCGTTCTGCTCTAGGAATGGTTGGTGACTTAATTCCAGGAGACAACGGGCTGATGGGACTGGAAACCTTACCAGGGCCTGGGGAGTGACCAGATTCGTTTTTGGGGCTCACAGCAGTTGCCAGATTTCGATAGTCTGTGCCAAAAGGTGAGCTGTTAGGGGACACAGGCTTAATGGGTCCCTGCTGGCTGGTAAACCTGGACAGGACCTGTGTGACCGTGTTGCGGGCCAGCTGCTTGGCAGCAGAGTTGTCTGCCAGAGTGGGAGAGAGATCCCGGGAGGGTGGGCTCTGCAGACCACTCGACTGATGGTCCTGGTCAGCTTGAGACTGAAACTTGTGCCGAGCTGCATGGAAACGTTGGTTGATGCCCACCTGGTAGGAGGATTGGTAACCAGGGCTGCTGGCTGGAGCTCCTGCCAAGCGTCTGCTCAGGACGGGTGAGGAGCAGGGAGAAGGTGTCAGGGAGGAGGCAGCTGTGCTGCTGGGAGACAGGGAGACCCCACTGGGAGGGAGATGGGACATCAGGTGCACGGGGGACTCTGTTCTGACAGGAGAACTTCCATTCTCAACTGTGTTTTCTGGGGCTGAACCAGCAGATTTCTCCTTCTGGGCTTGGCTCTCTGCTGCATGTGCCTGCAGGGGCTCCCTGCCCACCTGCCCATCTGGGTCACAGTGACCATTGGATTTTGCATAGGCATGAGGAGGTGTAGCAGGGCTGGGGACAGCTTTGCTGGTGCTGGCAGGACCTGCTCGGTCTGCCTGCAGACACTCAGTCTGGCAAGACACAGACCTGACCAGGGGGCTGTCAGTGGTGACACCTCTGGACATCACCGAGGGGTTTGGCTGCAAAGGTTCAGTGGGAGCCTCCAGCTCTTTCAGGGCTTTCTTCAGACATTCCACCTCTTCTTTGAGTGCTTTTGTACGGTTTTCTTCTCTGTTCAACTTGGCTTTCAGCTGTTCTCTCTCGATGTCAAACTCTGAGAGCTGCTTTTCTACTTGTGCTTCCATCTGTAAGCCCCTCTTCCTTTTGGATGCCAACTCCTCTTCCAGCTTACTCACCTTACTCTTCTCTTTTTCCAATTTCAAGCTCAATTCTGCTGTCTTCTGCCCCTCCTCAGCTGCTTTGGCAGTGGCTTTCTTGCACTCCACCACAAGCATGGAAGAGAGTTGCTTGTGGCGTGCCCTCTCCTCCTCCAGCTGGCTTGACAGCTTCTTCTGCTCCTTTTCAAACTTCTTCACTTGGGATTTTTCAAACTCCAACTGGAAGATAAGGGCAGAAAAGACTGTGAGGGAACCACAAAGTCTCCTGCAAGTAAATGAAGAGCCCAAAAGGGAGCGGATATTACATGTTCTGGAGAAATTCCCCAGGAAAGACTGCAATGGCTACAAAAGAGGCTCTTGCCCCAACTTCTGCAGGACAGTCTCCTATAACTCAGGCTGCATGTATTAAGAATTATTATTACTTGCTAGCAGTTGTATCATCTATGAAATTCAACTGCCCTTTAATGAGATCCACACTGGGTCTGCTGTGCTGACTGAACAGGAGACCTGAGCACAGCTTTCTTCCACCTCACTGACTACTTTGTTGCTTTTCTTTTTAAAGGCATTTAGACTTTAAAATGCTGATGTGTTCTGTATGTTTAATAAAGTCCACAGCGCTTGAGTGACAGAAAACAGTAGCTTAAATATTTATTATCTTCTCTGGATAAGCCCCCAGGAGACCTTTCACGACTTACTCTGAATTTTGAGCACCAGAGAGCCCTATCATTTGTAAGTGTCCTCAAGAACTTCTCAGATTTCAGGATGAAATAGGATTTCAAAGTGTTCAATTGCCTATTAATAGCTTCCAGCACGGCTCAGCTACCAAAACACCCTGAGAAATTAGGGCTGTTTTCCATTTTGAGGTGACAAAAGCTTGGGAGTGCCTCGTAGCAGGGAGGTCCGAGCGGAGGTCCCCGGGGAAGGAGTTGGGATTCCCAAGGGCTGGAGCTGTACCTGCTGGGTCAGCCTCTCCCTCTCCTTCTCCAGCATGTAGGTGACATCGTCCCCCTCTGCTGTGTCCTGGGCGTGACGCTGCCTCTCCTCCTCCAGGTCCAGGATCACCTGCCACACAAACCACCACCCAGGCACAGGTCAGAGCCCCAAGAGCAACCCCTCAGACACCCCAGCTCAACTAAAAAAAAAAAAGAAAAAATCTCATAAAAGCAGCTTTTGGCCAAGTTGTAATACCCCATCAGTATCTGGAGTCAGCTGGCAAAAGAAATGGGGAAAAGCTCAGACTGAGGCCTCTTGGGTTTGTTATTGAACAGCTGGACTGCACGTTCTCCTCCAGACTGCAGCTCACACCACCCACCCCTGGCTGCACAGTGCCCTCTGCACAATTTCCCAGCAGGAACATCAATATGGATCCCACCCAGGGGACAGGGACACCAACAGCTACAACAGGAGGATCCTCAGCAAGCTCCCAGAGGCAGTTTGCCTGCAGGGAATCTGAGCACTGCAGTGTGAGGTTTATTTTAAAGAACATTAATTTGTTCTTCCACTTAAGAACAAGATGAGCTCTTGAAATGAAACTGCTTGCCATAAGGACCCAGTTAAGGAGCTCCTTCAGCTTTAACACTGAATTACATGAATAATTGAAATTCTATTAACTCAACAAAAAAGACAATACAAACTTCCCAAGAGACTCTGGTGTACCTCACCACCCCAACACATGCTCACCAGGAGTTTAGCAGCTCCTCAGTCTGACTCAAGTGAAAACAAAAATCCCAATTATTTTTTAAAACGTAAAAGAAGCACATGAGGAGGCAGACACAGTGCTGTGATGCAGGTGACTGCACCAGCTCTTCAACAACCACTGAGAACACCATCTGCCTGCTGAGAATTCCATCCCCCAGAAATCCTCTCTCACATTTCAGTAAGCACTACACCTCCCAGCTGTGAAAAAAACTAGTTTCTTTTTCACATGTCCTAACAAAAAAAACCTTGCACAGATTTCAAATTTTGGAATTCCAATTGATACACTTAACATCTGAATTGTATGGAGTGAGAAGTTCAAACGAAGGTGCAAAGCCCTTTCAGTTACCAAAACTCCAAGCATTTAAGTGTTTTTGCTGAAGTTAATGTATTACCAAACCACAACCACTAAGTTCTGCACAGCTTATTGGAAGCAAAACTCACCTTCCTGTGCCTGCTTTCTGCAGCAGCTAGCTGGGATAACATTCTTTCCTGCATATTCTTGCAATGTTTCATCACCACTTTCAAGATAGATAAGGGATTGGAGCACACTGGCTGCTTTTCACCATGATTGACCTCTTTCAGGGTCTCAAAATCTCTCTGCAAAGCCATTAGTGGGTCACTGATGTTGTACTTCCCATAGCGTTCCTCAACGAAGGTGTCTCTGTGCTGGGCCTGAAAAATACAGAAAACCAACTTGCAGTTCAATGTTCTTGATAGAAAACGAGCTGGATTCCTTTCCCTGTCCCTCCAGTGGAACAAGAGCTTTTAACCAAGTGGCCCCAGACAAACCCAACCCAAAGGAAAGTTTTCCTTAGAGCATCCCCACAGTACCTTCACTCCAGCATCCTTGTTCCACAGCTACCTGTGCCCAGGGCTGATGTTCCACAACTTGCAGAAGGGAAGGAGGTTAAGTACCAGTCCTTGTTCAACCAAAGATTTAATCATTTACTGTTGTTTCAGTGAAAGAGCAGTTGTGTGGCTGTCCTGACTATGTCACCACCAAAGAATTTCATGTTGAGCAATTAAAATTTTATTCTTGCAGTAGCCTATAAATCCGTAAATTGCTAATAAAATCCTTTATATTCTCATCCAGACTAAACAAGGTTTGGTTTTGTAAGAAGCAAGACAGGAATGATTAGTTTTCTTTTGCTGACATGTAAGAATTAAGGGAGCTCACACATCCTAAGCTTCACTATTACAACATTCAGATTCAGCCATTCCAGCTGGAAATGTGTTTGTTAGGACACCAACAGCCCCTTCCTTGAACTGGCACAAAAGACTAAAATCAAAATGCTTTATTCCCATATATCCCCAATGACCAAACCCAATGTGAGACATTTGTCCCATGATACTGCTCTGGAGGTGGATTTTAACCCTTCCAGTAAAGGTCACACTAACAAACACCCCTCCCTCTTTAACCCTCACAGCCACCAGGAACAGGGGACACCTTTGGTCAGAGCTGAAGATATTGTTCTACCTTTACAAAAATAAAAAAAGAAGAGGAAGGAAAAGATCAGCCCTGGAAATGGGAGGGTGGCCTGGGATAATGAGCTGCCCCAGTTTCATGAATCACAGGAAAAACCACAGGCTTTTTTTTTTTTTTTTAACTTTCTTGTGAGGGTCAGGGAATCTTCAATTATTCTGAAGAATTTATAAAGATGACTCAACCAAAGCTCACTGCAAGTGTGTAGGGAATTTCTTATTGACTCAAGCATTAAAACTCCATAAATACACTTTGGGATATTCACCCAGGCTGGCCTGGGGGCTTTGACAGAGGAGCTGCTGGTCCCTCAAAGCCAGCCCAGCTGGTGGTGGTCACAGCAGCCACAGCTCATGGGACAAACCCCTCAGGAGGACAGAGGCAAATGGGGACACTGGAAACACTGCTGTCTGGGCAAGGTCTCTCCAATAAAAGCAGATCAAGTGCCACCCACTCCTTACACCCTCTGAGCTCTTGTGCATACTAAAGGTCACAAAATCCAGGTTTTCCCTCTGCTCCTTGCTGCACCAGGCTCTCAGCTCAGCTGGATTTGTGGGGTGGTTTAGTTCCTGTCTGGGAAAGAACAAGAAGTTCTTCCTCACTACTTGAGCAATTAAATATTTTCCTGAAGTAGCATGACAAACAGATGAGACTATCACAACATGAATAGTTTTCTGAGGTCCAGCTATTCCTCTGTGGTAGCCAGCAGAGCATAAACATTTAATTAAAGTTGTCTAGACTAGGAGAAGCCTTAAACAGGTCATCCTTCACCGACCACATCCAGTTCAGAGAAAACAAATCCAGTGCTTTGGCATTTGGGCCACCATCCACCTGGAAATGCAAATATGGATTTTCAGCCCTGTGAGCAGCCACCAAGGTGACAGGGACAGGGCTGCTAGAACTGAGTGCCATCACCTCCAGGCAAGGAACTGTCCCACAGGGGGTGACATCTCCCATGGCCTCTGCTCCTCTCTGGGGCAGTTTGTTGCTGGAGGTCACCTATAAACATCTCCAACAGTTCAGATTTTTTTTTTCCTTCAGCTTTCAAAAGAGAAGCAATTTGATGTTGGAAGAGAAATAATCTATTAGTGAGCCCAAAGTGGAAATATCAACCTAGATCTTGGTAAAACCTATTAAAGCCATAAATCCACTGGAAATCAAGCTTCAGTAATATGGAAATAAGGTTACAAAAAGCACTGTTAACTTAGGAGTGGGGAATTTAACCTGGAAAGCCAGAGATGACACAGGCACGTCCAACAGCATCAACTGTGCTTCGAAATAAGATGCAATCTTCTGCAATTAGGACATCTGCTAATTTAGTACCTCCACCTGTATTATCTCAAATATGCAGACTTCTGACCTTCCATGCCAAATATTCAAACACTAACAGCAACTAAATGGACAATTCAGCACTTTGTGAAGACCATTCAGTTGCCCTCCCCCAACAGGAAAACAGAGAACATTTAAGCTTGGGCTTCTCTCTAAAAAAAGGAAGCAGCTACAGACATTAACAACTCTTAAAAACCCAAATCCCCTGACAATCAGAAGATTCAGGCATAAGCAGAGGGGGTACCACTTGAAATGAGCTGGTTGCTGCTCGAGCTGGGGTCACTGACTACTGCCAGTCTGCCTGAAAAGAAATAATTCTGATTTTATGGAGCAGAAGCAATATCTGACACAAGGGAAGAGAGGTTTCCTGCACAGCCAAGGCTCCACTTTGTCAGGGAAAAGCTGCTGCTTCCCCCGGGGATTTCTACACTCTTTGGGATGAGTGTTTCCCATAATTTATCTGTGTAATTTTTTGTTTTACAAAAGATTTCCTTTTACTGTAACCTTGTTTATGAGACAGCATTTTCTCTCTGTCTTCATTAATCTTTACAACTTGCTTTACTGGAACATCAAACAGGGAGTTTCCAAGACTCGTTTCAAGTATTTTTTTGGACACAGAGTAGGATATTGCTCTCGCCTGTAATTTGAGAGTTCAGGTCTGAACTCTCAGCACCAGGCAAACAATCACCTGTAGCTACTGCCTGGGTCGTTCTCCAGTAATCATTTGCAGAGAAGTTCCTCCTCTGAGGAGTGCAGAGAGTGGCACAATCTTTAAATAGCTTCTTGCTGCCTTGAACTTCCTTATTTGCTTCTCTCCCCAGACACAGATACTGGGAATAAAGACAAGCTGAGGTCACAGCAGCCACTGACAGAGAGAAGGGAAATGGGGGTGGGGACCACTTGCTTTGCACAGAAATAAATGTCAAAGTGCTGGAGTGGGATCCTGAGCCTGCCTGCAGCTCCTACACCCATCACCCAAGCACAGCTCCTGCCTTAATTGCCCTCATTACATCAAGTCAGCAAACCAGACCAACAGGAGCTGCCCAGCTCTGCCCACAGAAAACCTGCTGTCACCTTCCAGAAACCCAAGATGTTTCCTTGGGAAACAGCACCAAACCACAACTTGTGTCCCTGGGGGTGCAGAGGTCCCAGCACCCCGGGGACAGAGCCCAGGGACTGCCCCCTGCTCACAACCTCCACTTTGGGGACTGCCAAACCAGGGACCCTGGCTGCACCCAGGGGATGGCACCCAGAGCTGGAGCCATCCCAGCCTGAGAGCTGCTCCCACACCTCTGCTCCTCACCCAGCACCCACCTGCCTGCTGAGAAGGGGCAGAGAAATGGTGGTTTAGAGATAGAGGCAAACAGGGCTGCTGCAAGCAAGAAACAGGCACTGGGTTGCCCAGACTGGAGGGAAGGTGTTAGGAAAAAGCTGCATTCCAGCAGCACAGCACTCCTGGGAACACTGCTAGATCCAGGCTGCTTCTGGAGTGATGCAAAAGCCCATTTTGCCCCATCTGTGAAAGATTTACTAGCATCTGCAGCAAGGTTTTATGTTACTGAACTTTTTTTTTTTTTTAATTATTATTTAAGCAAGAGGTAGACTTCTGGCTTTTGAAGCTGCACAATGAACTCAACTTCTAAATCCACTGACAAACAAGCACTTCAATTTGCAGTGCATTAATACTGCTTTCTAGAGTGAATCACTGAACTGAGAAGCAAAGCAGCACCAGCTCCCAGTCCTTACCACAGCTCCCAGTCCTTACCACAGCTCCCAGTCCTTACCACAGCTCCCAGTCCTTACCACAGCTCCCAGTCCTTCCACAGCCAACTGCCTGAGGCCTCATTAACATCAAGCCATAAGCCAGGAGCCTCTTTCCTGTTTTCTAAAAGTAAACAGAACTTCACTGCCAAGGTATGGCAAATCCTCACCCCAAGAACAGAGGGCAGGGCCCAGGGTGCTCCAGCACAGCCCCACACGGAGCTGCTGCCAGAGCCTGTGCTGCTCCTGCAGCCTCACCTGGGGCTCCCAGATCCAGCCCTTCCCCTGCTGTTACACAACTCCCTGATAGCATCTGCTCTTCTGGATGATTTCTCTATCATTACAAGCACAGGAAAAGAAAGCACAGTAAGAAGTGAGACTTCAGGTCTGTTTTGAGGAGAACATTTGAGATTCGTATAGGGGACAGGAAGTGATTTTCAGGGCAAAAAAAAAAGTTTGGGTTTTTTTTTCTTTCCAAGGAGGTTTTAAAATAAAGGAAACAAGCCAAAGGACTGGAAAAGGGCATTCTGAATACAGTGGATTTCTTCACTTAATCCTTTAAACTGGGATCTTGAGTTTGAATCTCAGTAACATTGCCACTCAGTAACTGACCCACTGCAGAGGCAGAGGGGGTGATGGTCCCAAACACCCACTGCTCAGCTAGAAACAACACACAGGAGTCACGTTAACCACAGGAAAACACAGTGAAGGAGAGAAGTCAGCACGGGCAAGCTGCTCTCTGGGAGGGGCTGGGGCTGGAGGTGACCCAAGAACTGCTCTTTATAACCCAAAGCTGAGCAGCAGACTCAGCCCTGGGAGTGATGCTGCCTGAAGAGGCACCCAGAGCATGGCATGGGAAGAGGGAGAGGAGGGAAAAAAGGAAGGAGAGGGAAGGGGCAAATGAGACAAGCAGTCTCTGCAAAGCCAGGCTCAGAGGGTGATGTTGGCACGGTGAGAAACAGAACCAGCACCAGGCACCGAGTGGCCTGAGAGCACAGGGGAGAGGGAGGGAAACTATTTTGGGCTTTGTCATCTGCAGGCATGGCTCCTCTCTGCTAAATGCCAGATGCTAAATGCTTTTCTCTGAGCATGCAGGGCTATCAGTTATTGCAGACTGCACTATAACTAAATTACAAGTTCACAAATTAAGGCAATATTTCTCTCTGCAAGTGCTTGTGCTTTCCTATAATATATCAAAGGACCTGCCTCAAGTGAGTTCAGAAGCATTTAGATCTGAATTAGAAGTGAAATTAGCCCATGAGGGGGAACACATTTTTCTTACTAAATGGGAAGTAAACAGGCAGATAAACCTCTGATTTTTAACCACTGGTGTCTGTGTGTCCAACCAGCTGCTGGAGATAACACCACTGCTGTTCACTTTTAGGACTCTCCTGCTTCAGAAGCTCTGTCCAGCCACAGATTAAGTTGTTAAATGACTTTTTTTCCTTTCACATATGAAAAGGGCACAGCAGCCTCTTGCCAGCAGGAAGCCAGACCTGAGCTGCAGCTTTGGGTCGGTACCAGCCCAGCTGGAGATCTGCCCTTTCCTGCCACCCTCAGCTCTCCTCAACCTGCACAGATGAGGGAAAAGCAGCACTAACCTTTGATTAGCTCAGGATTTCATACTTCATGATGATCAAGTACAGGTTACAATTTAATTTAATTTCTTCTCTGTCACAAGGACCTCACAAATCATGCCACAAGCTTTTCTAACTACATCAATCTCCTCAAACAAGAGGGAGCTGCAGGTTAAATTTTCAACAGAAAAGATAATTGCTTTATGCTACTGGAAGGAACAGAATAAAAAAGCCTCTGGAAGAGCTGCTGCATTCCTTCCCATCAGTCTGTGACCCATGACACCTGTTTCACTCTGCAGTCCCAAGGTGCTGCTGGTTTTGGTAGCACACTCCAGGGAATTAGCAGCCTGATCCCTGGAGAAGTTTGTGAGTCTGTCCCCAAGGAGGAGCCAAGGCTCTCACCTGACCAACAGTTCTGAAAGGGCAACGACATAAAAGAAATCAACTGTTTAAATGCAAAGCCAACTCACAACACACAGATTGACACCCTGACTGGTTTGCAGGAGGATCTCCCTCTGTCACCCCCCCCAAACCATTTGTACTTGGAATCAAGCTGTTGCTGGAAAACCACATCCCTGCAGTGCTCAGTCCCATGAGCTGCCATTCCTCTGCTGCAATAGCTGGAAGTTTAAACATTATGAGCAGTGACAGGTCAGCTTGAAAAAGCCTTCAATATCCAGCCCTGTCACAACTCATTTCTTCAAAAAAATGACCCTTTCCATCATTTATACTGCTATTTTTTTTTTCCTACCTTGCCGAGGCTGACTGCCAACTGAGCATCCTCCAAAAAGCAGCATTCACACATCTGAAATATTTTCTGGGCTCAACATTAATGCAGCCAAGAGGCCACACACAGAGCACCACAGCTCCCACTGAGCAGGGCAGCAGCAGCATGGAGCTGACACCACTTCAGGGTTTGAAATGAACTGCTGGGCTGGGTTAGTTTTAGCTGCTCTCTGCTCCACTGGAAGGGTAAATGAACCCCTGTGCCAGCAAAGGGAGAGAAGAAGCAGCTGAGCACTCGGGTGCTCCCAGCAGCAGTGCCAGTGGCTCAGCCCAGCACAGAGCCAGGGATGCTTTCCTCAGTGTGATGTTATCCTCAGGAAAAGACTCAGCTGTGATCTGCCCTGGCAAGGAGAGTTCTGCTTTAAGGACTCCTCCTTACTAAGGGAGGACAAAACCAACAAAGGGAGCCTGAGAGACCTTCTCATGATAGCAGAAACATTTGGTTCTTTAACAGAAAGGATCAAAGCACATGCCTACCACTGTACTTCAGCACTGAGAGGCTTCTTGCAGACAGCTTCCACTAATAAAAGCCAAGACAGAATGCTATCCAGCATTTATTATCTAATACTGCTGATATGGAGATGGGATTCTGGACCAGCAATAAATCATTTGCCTCTGAACTTCACCTTGAATGCAAGAACTCTGCGGAACCTGCAGTAGTGCTGTTGTCATTTTTGTCTCTTATCATGGTACTTCCAACATACCTTTAGTGCTTCTATGACAAGATCTCTTGCTTCTAATTCCCCCTCAAGAATGCTGAACAGCGTCAGAAGTTCCGGCTTGCTGAGTTTTTCCAGATTCATCCTGAAAAACTGAAAAAAAAAAAGGAACACAGTTGACTAAGTATTTCTTTGTCTGTTCAGATCAGTCTCCTAAGCTGTGACACAATCTCCCTTTGAGTTCAGTTCCCATTTCCCTCTCCCCCCCAGGCAGGGGCAAAGGGGGAATACACCAGGTGAACATTTTCAGCTTCCAAGTCCTGCTGCAGAAAATGGATTTTTCACCCATTCCCAAGGGGTCATGAACAGATGCACACCCAGCTGGTGCTGGGACTAACCCAGCAGCACAACGTTCACCAGGAAGCAGCCCAAGTGAACAGGAGAGGGAAACCCACGGATATTTAAAAGCCACACTACTGTAAATTACACATCTGGAGCTCACAGCTGGGAGGATGACTGAAAGAAGACTGAAGAGCTGAGATGAGTGTGGTCCAAGCCAGGCCACCCACCCAAACTTCACAGTGAAGTTCACTTCAGGGCTACAAAGAGTGTCCTAGGGATCCCATGGAGCAGGGATGCTGATGGGATGGGCCCAAAGCACTTTACAAAAATCAATGTTAGAAAAAACACATTTAATTACTACTCGTTCAAACTGCTTTCCAATATCACCATCATTTATTAAACACAATTTTACTGCCCATAAGAAAAGATCCATCACCTGAGCTGCACACACAAGAAGCTTCCCCCCCGTGCTGTAACATTTCCCAATAACATGTGACAGCCTGCTGTTAACAAACAAGTGATCACTCCACAGACTAAACCCTTCCCTCTGCTCCAGACACACCTGATGACAGCAATCCTGTGCTTTGTGCCACAACCCAGGGACCTTCCCCAGACTTTTGCCACTCCTGGTACCAGGATGAAGCAGCTACTCAGAGCTCCCAACTCCCTCCCCTGGGAAGTGGGAAGGGTTAACTAGTGAACATTCAGCTGAACTGTAATTTTTCTGAAGTCACTGCTACTCTACAACTCATTTGCATAACTGTGCCTTGGAGAATTATGCACAAATTCAAGTTCTGTCTTGTTGGTGCCAAAGCAGTTTTCCAGTTGCAGGGAACAGAAAGTTCTGCTTACACGGAGCAGGGACCTTCACACAGCAAGAGAAACCAGAAATCTGACCTTTTTTTGTCAGATACTCATCAAGTTATATTACTTCTGGGGCATTTTGAGGCAGAACTAAAAAGGAGACGTTTTCTTTGAGATCTCAGAACAAAACATATCCTCTCACTCCACTGCCCCGGGGCAGCAGATTTCGGATGCAGATTTTCAGTGTGATGTGTCTGTGCTTTTCTCTTTAAAAAGAGATGTCAGGGGAAGGTGCAGCAGCATCTCCCCATTGCAGAGCTGCCAAGGAGCAGACTCCAAAGGTGAGGACAGCTCCCAGCCGGGTCCTCAGGAGGTGTCAGGCTGGGCAGTGATGGTGTCTGGTCTGTACCCCAAACAGCCCCCCTGTGACTTGTGGTGCAGAGTGGTACAGACACAAAGCAGGCTGTGCTGAGAGTGCCCCTGCACCCCCAGCCTTTAACCAGCCTGACAACACGAGCCAGGGACAAACACTCAGAGAAATAAAGAGCAGGAGGCAGTCTGCAGAGCTGGCACCCAGCAGCAGGTCAGAGGAATGGCCCAACCTCAGCTCCTCTGTGTCCATCCTCCTCCTCCTCCTGCTCCCTGAGTGATCCCCCCAGTTTCTGATGCAGCAGAGCACACTTTGCACCAACACTGCACATTCTGCTGACTTTGTACCAGTCCCAAGCACTCCCTTTTAGGGCCACCCAGTACCAGGGAGCTGAGGAATGGGTAAAAGCTGTGTTTGCTTTACGTGATTATTTTACAGTAACCAGAAACACCTCCAGACCAAAGGGCTGGTATCTAATGGGCACATACCCAAGCCTCTCCTCCCCTACCCAAATCCAAACCCTTCCAGGCTCTCCAGCATCACAGGCTCCTGAACTGACCTTTCCAGGGCTGCTTTCCAGTGACACGTCCCCGTGTCTGCCCTTGTCCCACTTTTTAATAAAAGCTCATGCCAACCCTATTCAATCACCCAGCTCTGTCCCACCCTGCCAAGCAGCTCTGTCCTGCCAGCTGGGAACCCAACCCACCGTGCCCAACACCCCAGACAAGAGGTTGAGTTTCACAGCAGCAGAAACCAGCTCTAGAAACACCCCCAGCCCTCTGCATCCAGTGAAATATCCTGACCAGTGAGATCCCACTGATCAGAAACCACAAGAACCTCATTATTTGGTCTGCTGGTATAAATATTTTCTCTGAGTCAGAGAGATACCACCGGTTTGGGGCAACAAGCAGGAGTTCAGAGTGTAAACAGAGATAATGATGTGCTGCTTGCCTGAATGTGAACTGCTTTTTAGCTGTGCTCTGGACCTTTAGAGTCCCCTCAGCAGACCCACACCAACCCTGCAAGAGGCAGAACTCTCCTTTTTGAGACTTATCTCCCAGTTTCCACTGAAAATAACTCCCCAGACCAAATTAACTGAACACACAGCAGTGCAGCCAGCAAGGCAGGGGGAGTTATCCCTGGCATGTGCCACCTCAGGGACTGGGAGATAAGCTGCTGGAGCACGCCAGCCCTGCCACACACCGCATCCTGCCGGGGGGGTGTGAAACCCCCAGAGGGAACACTTCTGGGCTCAACAGAACCGACACCACCGCCAGCTCCAGCCCGGAGCGATGGGACCTCCCGGGGCTCTGGGAGCTCTTGGCTGGGAACTCTTCCCGGAGAGGAACCGGCTCATTGTTCCCTCTTCCTCCGGAGCGGGGAATTTCCTCCCTTTCCCCGGACACTCCAGAGCTCCAGTTCCTCTCCCCCCGCACCCCCGGGGCAGCTCCGTTTCCCGCAGGAGCTGCGGTGACACTCGGGTGGCACCCGGGGGCTCCTGGCAGAGTTCTGACGCTGCCCGTCCAGCCCGGTACCGGAGCCGCGGACCCAGTTACCGGGATGTTCATGCGGTAACAGCCCAGACAGGGACTGGGTCCGGAATGGCGCAGCCGGTACCGGGGGAACACCGACACCCGGCAGCGGCGGAGCGGGACAAACCCCGCATCAGGGGCTCCTCCAGCCCGGCCGCCACCGGGACACCGGGACCGGCATCCCGAGGCCTCCGCCACGGCCCAGGACACGGCGGGGAACAAAGGGAAACCCCGCGCCGGGGGCAACGCGGCCCCAGAGCTCCGCCGGGACCCGGCCCAGGCTCCGCAGCCGCCTCCGCCGCTTCGCTCNCCCCCCGGTGTCCGCAGCGCTCGGTGCAGGCGGAGGGGGGGGGGGATCCCCCGGACGGGAACTTGGGTCGCTGGGGAACCGGGGAGCCCAAATGCCACAAACCAGAACCCGAGCGCTGGTTCTGGGGGCATCTGCAGAGAGCCCCGCGGGGCTGGCACGGTCCGGTCCCGTCCGGTGCGGTTCGGTTCGGCCCGGCCGGAGAGGTGGGCGTGCTGCCCAAACCCCCCGGAAAGGCCGGAGAAAGGAGAGGGTTGTGTGAGGGGCTGAGCAGGGACAGGTGAGGGGTGCGTGAGTCGCATCGGGAACATCCCGCACCCGGAGCTGCTCGGGGGGACCCTGGGTGCAGCCCCCGCAGCTCAGAGCACCCATCCGAGGGGCTGGGGATGGCCCTGGTGGTACCAGGGGGGGGGAAACTCACCAACTGCTGCCCTGAGACCCACCAGAGGGGCACAGGGGAAAGAAAAGGGGAAAAGTTTCCTATGGGAAAAAAACCCCTTCCAGTTGCCCACTGGTCTGCACTGGGGGATGTAAGGTGTGTGTGGGGAGGGGGTGCTGAGGCACACAGGCACCTTTGGGTGTCAATCGGGTACCTGCTGGGACAGACTGGTGGGTTTCTGGTGGGAGGGGGTGTCGGGGCAGGGACAGCACCAGGGGGGGCTCTGGTTTGCTGGTGTCTGTTCTCAGGGCATGGCACAAGGCAAAGAGAAGAGCCAGGGGCTCCGAAAGGTTGTTCTGGGGTCTGGTGGGACCAAGGGGGGGGAGCTGGAGCCCAGAGGTGACAAGGGGACGGGGTTCAGCCACCCGCAGCCAGCACAGGGCAGGCTCCTGCCATGGGAACAGCAACAGCCAAAAAAGCTTCAAATGGCAAAGGAGAGGGAATGCAGGGGCAGGAGAGAGACTTGTGAAGTGTCACACAGCAGAGAGAGAAACCACAAACACAAACAATTAGGAAGGAGCATGTCTGTCATCCTGGGATGCTGTCGGAGCAAGAATCCATCTGGGAAAGGAGCCAGCCCTGCTTCCCCGAGAGTTACACATTTTCTCTTTTAAAATATTGCATGACATCCATCTCTGTAGCAGCCTGTTGTTTGTGCTGGCGTGTGGGTGTGTTTCTGAAGGCTCCCCCATATTAGCAGATCTATGGGCTCATTCTAGAAATTTTGTGGCTATAAAAATATATTGGGTTTGACTGATAGCTTTTGCTTTTTTTTTTTTTTTTCCTTCTCTCCTGAAACACTGGAGCCATGTAAAACACCTTCATAAAACTCACAGGGCTTTTAAAAGTGGAAGTTACTGCCTTGTCTTGCTTTTCAAAATGCATGGGTGGTTTTAAGTGCTGGGGGATTGTTTGCTCTTAAACAAGTGAATGCTGAAGAGGTGCTATAAACTATTTTGTTTTATTGCTTACTCAGAAAAATCCAATTATACCTATGGAAATAGGAATGAAGCATTTAATAAAAACACGTTACACAACAAATAAAACCTCAATCTTCCCCAGCAGCATGGACCAGCTCTCCCCAGTGCCAGGGCTGCAGGGACCCTGCTCAGAGCTGTGCTGGAGTTGGGGTCCCAGGGGGGGCTGAGCCCCTGTCAGCATTCCAAATGTCATTCCAGGGGCTCTTGGTGCTGCTCCCAACCTCCCTTACAGCCAGGGTGACAGCAGGGATCTGGCTCAGCTGGACACTGCCTCCCCTCCAAGCCAGGGAATCTCTGCTCCTGCCTCTGGAGTGCTCTGCAAGGAGAGGAGCAGAGTGCTGGAGTGTGTCAGAGCAGCTCAGAACCAGCTCCAGTTCACAGGATGTTTGGAAATCCCTTTCTCCATTCAGGCACCTTGCACTGCAGCTGCCAAGTGTTCCCCTTGGCACTCCCCCTCCACCCCACTGGGCCTTCTCAGCACTGCAGAATGTTTCCTTAGGTGAGGTTTAACAGCCACCACCTCTCCAAAGGTAGCAGGGAAATGTCTTTTTTGTGGCACAAGGGGGAGATTTCTCACTGGGGAAGCTGATTCTATATTGTTACCAAACAACTGCTTTCTCTGCACCCTTCATGCAACTTTGATCTAATCAGTAATTTTTTTTTCCTATGAAAACCAAGAAGATTATGTTGATAATTCTGATAAATGTAAGTACCTGCTGAAAGGATGTAAAATCTGTTTCTTCTTCTTTCTCCAGATCTATCATGCATACTCACACACACATATTTGAATATAAAGACCTCTCAGGTCGGTGCCTGTGCTTATGGAATTCCCAAGCTGAGCAAACTGCTCATTATGTCTCCACTAATGACTGTTCAGTCATTACTGTCATCACCTGCCACTGCCTCACACGAAGCTGACAGAGCCCTCGCCCAGCCCTGTCACACCCAGCCCAGGAACCACCCCAGGCTTCTCTAGCTCTTCAGAGAATTCCTCTTTTTCTCCATGAGCATTTACTCATCCCCTACTCCAGTCCCTCCTGCAGGTTCAGTGTCCCAGGGCCAGTCCTGCACCCTGTACCCTGCAGCCTTTGCCCTGGGCAGAGGGTACCAAGCTCCCTCCCTCCATCCCTGCCTTTATCCCTCCCTCCATCCCTTCCTCCATCCTTTTTTCCCTCCATCCCTCCCTTCATCCTTCCCTCCATCCCTCCCTCCATCCTTTTTTCCCTCCCTCCATCCCTGTCCAGCACATCCAGACCCGCCCGGGCAGGAGCTGACACACCCAAAACATTAATTACAGAGAGCATTAATTACTCAAGCAGTGGGGTCCTGGATAATCCTTCCTCATCCTCTCTCTCAGGGGGAAGGAGGGGGAAGCCCCAGAGCTGCTGGTGCCCCCCAGTCCCCCCAGGCAGAGCTCACAGGGTGCCCCTGCAAGGGGCTGAGAAGAGAAAAATCCTCCAGATCACTTTCAACTGGTGTGATTTGGGAAAGCAGATTATTCCAACAGGTAAAACAAGCTCCTCAGTGGGACCAAACTTCCAGAAGTTAATTTCTTCCTGTTGTAATCAGCATACTTGCTATTTGATTTAGCCAGGGTTAGGGGTGATGACACCAAATGGGGATTTTTCTGAGAGGTTTTCTGGATGGGAATCTGTGGATGTTGAACCTGCTTCCACCTTTCTGTTGGATCTCCCTCACCCAGCACCTCCTGGGAAAGCCGAGCAGTAATCATCTGCCCAGGACCTCTTGATACACCAGTCTGCCCTTAAATCTTCTGTTTTCTCTGCCTCTTTTCTAACTCAGCCCAGAGTTCTTCTCTGACTGATGCTGCAGACAGCAGGGGAGATGCAAGCCCTGCAGCTTGTGTGCCAGCCTCATCCAGAGCACAGTTAGATGCACAAAACATTTGCAGGAGGGTCCTGCATCCTGTTTTCAGACCAGAACAATACAGAAAAAGCTCCATTTTTTTTTCCAACAGGCACTGGGTGGAAAAACCCTACAACATCCTGCTTCAGCTCTGCTGCTGTGTCTTGATTAGATGAAGGCAGATGACATGGGTTTGTACCAGGCTGTTACACAGCTTAAATCCTCCACACAGGTTGTTGAAGAGATGTGCTCTGCTCACAGGAGATAAACATCCTTCCCTGGAAAGATAACAGCATGATTGTGTCCAACACAGCAATTTCTAAGCCATTTCTTCAAAAATAACACTCTTCAGGCCGATGGTACACACGCTCAAGGCCAACAATCCTCAACAAGAGGATCTGCAGACTTTGCCAGGGTGTCCTGGCTTTTTTTCACCTCAATTTCCAGTTCCAAACTGCCCCCAGCCTGCCAGGCTCCACGTCCCTCAGTTCCCACGGGGAGCAGAGGCTGAGGGGTCACTGGGATGCTGTGGTGTCCCCTCCTGGGAAACTCTGCTAAAACATGGAGCAGAAATGTCAGCACAGCCCCAGGCCCCTCAGCACCCCCAGGGAGGATCCTGCAAACAGCATCTGCCAGCTGTCCTGGGAACAGCAGGATGTTTCCATCATTTACTGAGATGCTTTTATCTCTTCACCAAAGCAGGAAGAGCTGCCATGTGTCCTGAAAACCTCTTATGGCATTTTAATTAAAGTCTCCAAGCAAAACATTTTTCTTGCCTCTGCCAGCCCGGCCCCCCTGCCCCAGCACCCTGCTCTCCATGTTTATTGGATTGATTTCCAGGTGGACCACATCTGACAATTGAATATTGCAATCACAATGATTCCCCCTTCTCTTTAATCAAGAGGATTATGCTGAGCAAATAACCTGCAGTGTGTGGCAGGGGCTTGTGGTCTCCACACCCTGCAAGCCCCCCGGGGCAGGGGAGTGCCATGCTGGGCACCTGCTACCTGGGGTGAAGCACTCCTTAACATTTTCCCTTATAAATATTCTATCCAAGGGTGTTTTTCAGCAATTAACAGCCAAGGTAACCTTTCAGGGCTTGGCACCATTCATCCTCTGCAGACAGGTGCTCCCTGGGGCAAGGACCCAGCCTGGGTTTGCATCTGGAACGTGTCTGGAAACACTCCCCGTGTGGTTGGTGGCCCCATGGCACAGCCCCAGCATCCCCCCAGCATCCCAGGAGCCCCTCACACCCCGGGGCAGGTGGGAGAGCTGAGCCACTCCTGCAAGCCTGTTAATTTTATTTCTCCCTCGTGAAAACCCATTTATTACCTGACACTGCTGTTGGGAGCACTGGAGCATCTCCTCCTGCGTTTGAAGCAGGGGAACCAGAGCTCCATGGCAGCACTGGGTGCAGGGGCAGCCCCCAGGCTCACTGCACCAGCTGGGGTGGGGGGTTTGGTGGGACTGGAGCAAACCCAGCTCCGTTTCAAGAGCAGGCAACAAGTGACACCTGCACAAGAGCTGCGAGCAGCCCCAGACTTGATTAATTGCACTGCAGCACAGCAGAGGCAACAGCTCCAAACAGAGCCACAAACACCCACAGGAACAGGATTAACCCCAAAAGCAGCCAGCAGGCACCCTGCTACCTGGAGAGCAAACACCTTGGGGGGGGTGACTCCAGGCTGCTGGGGTCTCCTCTGGCCAGCAGGAAAAATTCTGGAAGAGGAACCTGGTGAAGGGCAGAGCTCAGCTGGGGAGGGATGCTGGGGGCGGAAAGGCAGCCCAGGGCTGCAAACATGAGAACCTGCCTCAGGGGGTGTCACCAGGAAAATGCTTTATTTTTCCTGGGTATTATCTGAAACTAAGAATCCCTGCCTGCTCTGGGAGATCTCTAGGGAGAGCCCTGCAGCTCAGCAAACCTGGGATCAGCAGCCCCAGGATCCTCACCCTGTGCCCAGCCCAGGAGCACGGGGAGGGCTCTGCTCTGCCTTATTTCAGCTGGGAAACAGAAAAGCTGCAGACAGCTTGTGAAATGTGTTGGATCTATCACTGAAGGGAAAAAAAAAATGCTAATTCTAAGTCTTGGCTTACACAGAAACACAGCCAGATAAAATAACACCCGGGATGGGAACTGCTCACATTGCAGCCTCTGTTGCAATGCAGGCAGAGGTACATTCCCTGTGCAGGACAGCAACCAGCAGTTCCCTTGCTTCACTGTTGGGTTTTTTCATCAAAATGAAGGGGTGAACATCTGGTGCCTCCACAGGTAACCTTCTGTTTCCCTGGCATCCATCTCCATGGATTCCAGGGGCCATCCATGCCGTGGTACCAGGCTGGTGTGCATCACCATCTGGTTTGTGCTCTTTGGAGCAGGGACTGCACTGCTCAGGGTGTTTGTTCAGCTCTGCAGCAACAGGACCCTGACTCCATCTAGGGTTCCCTAGACATTGCTGTAATATAAATGTTAATTGATAATAAAGCTTCGTAAAGTCCCCCGTCCTTAATGATACGTGTGGCCCGACTGTAAATCTGTCATTAAAACCCAACTCTCTGCAGCTCCACAAGAAATAAATTCAGGACTGGGACCTCTCCTTGCAGCAGCAAGTGTGCTGTGATCCCAGCCTTGTCCTTGGAGGTGATACTCACATTTTTCAAGCCTCCTATTTGGAAACCAAGCCTGCAAGATCCATGCTGCCCCCAGCCCCTTCCAGACATCAGTTTTTTCTGAGCCTCCCCTGGGCACTGACTGTCACAGGATGGGAATGGGGCTGGGAAGGGGCTGGATCCAAAGCACAGGACCTTGGGGCTTTCAGGTCTTCTGAAACAGAGGGAAAGTGAAGCCCCAGAGAGATTCCTGGTTTCCAAGGAAGATGCTGGGTGTCAGCCAGCACTGACATGGGGCAGGAGTCACTGGGAACACGGATCCTGATTTGATTACTTCAGAGCTGGCGAAGGGGAATGGAAGAAGAGAAGGAGGAAGATGTGAAAGGAACATTTTAAAGGCCAGAGGCAATGAGGCGAGTCAGGAGGAATAATAAGAGCCCCAGTCTGTGTTAGGGCTTCACTCACAAATGACTTCTGGAAGGCAGCTGAGATCTGTGATTTCCCACCCGATCAGCCCCTGGTGCAGAGTCCTGCAGGATGCTCAGGAGCAGGATTCCTGCCCCACACACCTGATGCTCTGATAACATTGACTGATTACATTCACTAATTATGTGTTTGCTCTGTTCAAGGACCTTCCCAGTGTCCCCAGGCTCAGGTGCAACCTGTGGGCAGCGAGGTGGGGGACACCCGGGTGTCCCCCAGGAGAATCAAGGGAAGGAAAGGGGAACCAAGAGCCCCTCCATGTGCCCACACTGCAGAGGTTAAAGCAGAAGGCAAAGAGGGGGAAGCAGTGCTGCTCTCCAGTCAAGCCCCTTCACATTGCTAATGGGTGATTGTTTTGGGAAGCAATGCTCCTGCCTCATTCCCTCCCTGGAGCAGAGGCCACAGGCTGCCCCAGCACTCTGACTGCTGTCCTGGGTCACCTCGGGGGTCTGGAGGATGAAAATTAAAAATGCCAGTGGCCAGCTGCTGTGCTGGTACTCCCCTCTTTGTATTTGGTTGGGTGGGAGGTTATTTTCTAGGCTTGGCGTTGTGGTCTCCAAAATGACAATCTGCTCAGCAAGAAGAGAGGTTGTTGGGGGGTATGGAGGCTCCTTGATAAACCTGAAAGCCCCAGGCTGGTGGGGGAGCCCTGAAGGGTCCCACAGCACAGGGGCCAGGGGAGCCAGCCTGGTATTGCCATGCATGTCAGGCTTGCTCACTGGTAGCAGATCACTTCAGAATTTGCATTCATCCAACGTCAGTTGAAATAGCAACCACAAACTTCATCAGCCTCATATATAAGGTGATTTGCATAATTTCCTATTTGCACAGGGCTCCTATTTAATTTTTTTTTTCTTGTATGATCAAATACACCTACTTCCAGATGAAGTGCATCTCCAGTTTAGAGGATTAACCTGCCTGCCAGCAGTGCTAATGCTGGCTGCTCCTGTGCTACAAAACACAATTCCCAGATCCCTGCAAGCTGGAGAAATCTCAGCTCCCCCCATTCCTCCCACAGGCATTTGCACCACTGCCAGTCTCAGGACCTCCTTTACTCCCCCCTCTCTTGGTGCCTGAGCCCCACACAGGCAGAGATGCTTTAGGTGACAGAAAGCTCCTGTACCTCCACCCAGATGGATCCCAGGTTTGGTGTCCAAGGCTCCCAGCTCCCACAGGGGTGCAGCATTGCACCTTCTGCCCAGGGGGATGGAGCTGGTTTGTTTCTGCCGAGGTTTCTGCTCCCTCTGGCACGGGCAGAAATGGAATTGGATTCAAGCTTTGGCTGGAAAAAGAGCAGCTTTGGAACTTGTCTGAACAGCACGGGCCTTGGGGAGCAACCTGCACTGACTGGGCTGGTAGCAAGGGTGACACCAGCTCTGCTGCTCTTTGGAGGGCACAGGAGAGATGCACCACCCCTGCCTGCCTCAGTTTCCCCACAGCAGGTACCAGGACAGTGGCACAGCCGAGACGGATGAGTTTGGCTTGCAAACCACCCTGCACTGAGCTCCTCTGGCAGAGGAACCCCCCCACGGCTCCCTCCCCCCCAGACCCCTCCTCAGTGTCCCCACCGGGAAACTCCTCACAGCCCCAGAGCCCCCGCTCCCACCTCACCCTCTGTCACCTCGGGACCCCCCCGGGTTTCCCATCCCGAGGGATGGAGCCGAAAGGGATTTTTGCCTGACAGGAATGGGTGTTTCTCTCAGGCTTCCTCCCACCCTGCCTGCTGCCTGCAGGGGCAGAGGAGCCAACACCGATCCATGGGAAAAGCCCTTCCCGAGGCGGAGGGGCAGCACCCGCCCCCGGCAGGGGTTTCTCCTCTCTGGTGCCTGGCAGAGGCCCAAAGCGTTTTTCTGCTACAACGGGCTTTTTTTTTTTTTTTTTTTTTTTTTTTTTTTTTTTTTTTTTTTTTTTTTTTCTTTTCCACGCATCACCAAAGAACAGAGCTGCTAATTTCAGCTCTGATCAGCATCCTTAATTTCCCACTGCCTCATTTCCACTCCTTTGTGCCACTAACATTTCTGAGCCCATCCCCGGGGGCCGGGTGAGGACCAGCCCGGGATGAGCTCGGGGTTTGCCAGCCGGTTCCTCTCCCTCCAGCATCCCACCCCAAACTCTTCCTCATGGCACCACCAGATCCCGGGATTCAGGAAGTGCCAGGGCTGCCCCAAGGCTCTGGCAGGGCCCCCCCACATCGCTGCCCCCGTCCCTATCTGGGCCAGCGTCGTGCTCCTGTTACACAAAGAATTCATCAACAGAACATCAAAGGTCGCTCGTTTGCAGGTGCAAACTGCAGAGTCAGGCTGTTCAGTGCCGTTCCCAATTGAAAAAGAACTGCCAGAGGATGAGGAACGCTGGAGTCATTTCCCAGTTGGAAACACGGTGGTGCAGGGCGGGAGCTGTGCCTGGCTCTGGGCAAAAATCCACTTGGCACCAGGACCCCGAGGGACAGAGGGACAGACATGGCCCGGGAACGGGCTGCCAGGGCAGGGGACATCTCCTGCCGTGTGAAATGGAGCAAGCGGGGCAGTGCCAGAGCCCTGCGGGGGGATGGGGACACGTGTGCTCCAGGCAGGATGGGATTTTAACCATTGGAGTCCCTCCAGCTGGCTGCAGAACCAGCCTGGTCCCCACTGGTCCCGCTGGGGATGGACCAGCCTTGTGCAGGAGAGTCAGAGCTCCCGAAGTGCTGGTGCCAGGACTCGGGAAGGAGCCGGGCTGTGCCCCCAGCAGCATCTCCCCAGGAGGAGGCAGCGCTCCCAGGAGGGTCCCACTCACCCCCCACCCATCATTGGCTGCAAGGGAAGGGGATGCAAGTGCACAGGGGCACACGGCATAACTCCCTGGCAGCTCTGGGATGCAAATACAGATCTCACAACTAGACAAATAAAGAATATGGGCTGTTGATAGCCCAGTCCTTGTCCTCCAGTAATCAATATGGCTCATTAGGTTTATGAGACAATCATGTCTTCTGCTACCCTGGCCCAGAACCTCTGAATAATGCCTTGCCCATGCCAAGTAATTATAAACATGTCTGGCAAGTCAAGCAGAAACAACCCAGTAAACTGATTTAAAGGAGTTTAATCGGCCCAAGTTTTGTTGAGCTCCAGGTCTCTCCAATGTTCTAACTTTGCCAGAAGTTGTCCCTCCACAGCCTGCAGCACCCTGGGGCTTACTCCTCCCTTCCAGCTCTCTGCTGACAGCCACTCCTGCCCATGTCCCCCCAGACCCAGGGACAGTGTCTGCTCAGTGACACGTCCCCAGGTTCAGCTGTGCTGGGCACAGGATCCCCAACCCCAGGGCTGCCTGGCAGGGCTGGGATGTGTGCTGCAAACTTCAGCCACCGTTGAGTTTATTTATTGTTGTGTATTTCCAAATAAAGCAGAAAGTTAACAAATAAACTGGGTGATAGAGCTATAAACCCCAGGCCTGCTCATTCACTTGAGGAAAAGCCTGCCTCAGCTGATCAACCTGCACAACTGTGCTGCTCATAAACAAGCCCTATATTAATCCTGTATTTTTTTAAACAGCCAACATGTGCCACTACATCTTTATTGGGCAGCAAAACCGAAATAGCTTTTCTTTCTGAGCTGGGCACAACAAACAACAAGGAGAGGGTGAGATCTTTCCATAAGAAAGAAATGCTGGAACAAGTTTTTTCACTGCTCCTGCTGTGCTGAGCAGGTCTGGACCATGCTGGAGGAGTGAGGGGTGTCTGGGGGGGAACTGCAGCCTCCCCAGCATCGGGGGTCACAGCAGAAAGCACCAAAACATTGGTTTTCTGCACCAAATCCTGTGTACCCCCTGTGAGGAGGGATTGTGCTGTGCAACAGGTGGAGAAGCTGAGGGACTGGTTGTTCCCTTCCTCTGAGTGCAGAGCTGAGCATGGCAAATGGGAAAGGAAGCTGGGGGTCTGTGGGGAGGGGGCAGAGGCCAATCCTGAGATGTGCAAGGAGCCTCCAGGAAAAATAGATTAGAGGCACAGGCAGCAGAGGACAAGTGCTGGGGCCAGGGGTCTGCTGGCCATGGCCAGGCAATGACAAGCTCTGTGCATTTCTGGTCATACACACATAATGGGAGACCTCAAGAAAAGTAGAGAGGGGGCAGAAACACAAATCAAGGAGTAACATTTTTGAAGGAGAAATTATAAATTGCAATTTAATCACATAATCACTTTGACACTCTCAAGCAAGCTAATTTCTTCTCTTGCCTCATTTCACCCACTTGGCAAGATGAATCTTAATGAATAATGTCCTATGAATATTTAATTTTTTTTTTTTACCAATTTGAACCTCTTTTCCCTTATATCCCTACCTGCTGGAGGGATAGCTCGATTCACTGTTCCCCTTGCAAACACACAGAGAGCAACAGCTCCTCCTCTGACTTCCACCCTCCTTGGTTCTTTTGCCTCAGCAGTGGTCACTGCTGTCACCCATCCTCTGGCAGCTCCCCAGGGCCAGCAGGCCACAAGCCCCTCCTGGGGGCACCAACCCATTTCACCCCATAAACCACAACTGGCTCCAAGGAACTTCCTCAAACAGGGAAAACTTTGCAGACAGACGAGCAAATCGATGGCGGAGAGTTGCGGATCTTTCATGCGAATTGATTATTTCTGAGGGATTTAAAGCAATTTAAAATATAACTGGATTGTTTTGGGTGAGAATCTGGCATCTGAGGAGAGAGCAAGAACAACCTGTCTGCCCCTGAGGATGGGTGGGCAGCACCCAGCCCCACACCCCAGGGTGGGGGGACCCCTGGGCAGGGCGGTGTCTGCCGGGGCTGGGGAAGGGGCTCACGTCCTGCTTGTTGTGTTTGCTGCTCCTTTTTGTCTCTGGAGAGCAACTGGGCTGGCCTGGGGCACTGAGAAACCCCTCAATGGCAGCTGAGTTTAGTAAAGCAGCAGACACCCTTCTCTGAAACTCCTGCCCCAAGGATCAGCCCCAGTGGTGGCTCCACGGGACGGGATCAGCCCTGCAAGGTTTGATTTCCCCCTGCCCCCATCCTCTCACTGTTTAATTTTGTAAAATAAAGCCATGTCTGGAGACAGAAGGTTAGCCCAGGCTGGATGGGGTGCTGGGCCAGTGAAGTTTTGGGCTGTGCAAGGTGTGAAATGGACCCTTTGTGTCAGCAGTTCCTGTGGGGGGGGGGAGTCTGCTGGGGGGTTTCCAGTGGGTTTGTTCTCCACTCCATCCACTGCTGCTTCAAGCCCTGGAGCAGCTGCCAGGAGGTGTTAATTCTGCAGCTCAGCTGTGAACTTCAGCTCCTGGGCTTGTGACTTCCACGGGGAAAATGCCCCAGCCTGGGCTAACCTTCTGTCTCCAGACATGGCTTTATTTTACAAAATTAAACAGTGAGAGGATGGGGGCAGGGGGAANCCCTCTGCCCCCCTCCCTCCCCACCACTGCTGCTGGAGCATCCTTAAAATCCACCCCCCTGGGCCAGCAGGGTCTGGCAGAGCCCAAGCCTCCCCTGTTCTTGGCAAAGAAATGCAAAAGACCCAGAGGAAACCATTTCTTCCAACATCAGAATGGCAGAAAAGCTTTCTCACGTTTTCAGCACAGCTAAAGACTCAACATAAACTTTTCTTTAAAAACTTCTGATTCAATAACTTACCCTTCTGCAGTCCTGATCAGAGCAGAGTCCTGCAGCAACCACCAGCCCCAAGTGCTCTGGGGCTTTGTTGACTTCCTCCCCAAGCTCAGCAGCAGCTTTAAATCCACACTAATTAAGGGTGCTGATGAATATTCTGCTGGTGTGTGGGTACCTCCTGTTGTGTGATTGCTCCTTAGTTTGAACTTCAGGGAATCCTGTATCCCTGGAAGCAGAGCATCCATACCATGAGTCCCAGGCACAAAACCTCATCCAGCCAGGGGGTCAGCCTGGAAAGCAGCTCTGGATGTTGTGTTCCTTGTCGACAGGAACTGCAGAACTGCAAGCTACTTCCAGAAGAAATCCAAGTGAAATATCCACGTGGGAACCCCTTGCTCAAATAACTGAGCTCCTGCTAGGCAGGACCCAGAGGCTGTGCTGGCAGAGAGCCCTGGAGGGAGAGGCTCAGGACACCCCAGACACTGCTGCCCCAACCAACTTTGCTTTATGCCTTGGTTTGGGGCAGGAGGCTGAGCTGGGGGAGACCTGGCTGCATTCTTGCAGAAGCCATTCATTGAAAATTAATGGCAGCTTAAGTTTTCGATTAAATTTTAATTTATAGTCTGTGACTGGTGCAAATCAGCAGGGTTCCACTTGTGTCAGTGATTTATGTTAGCTGAGGATTTGGCCCAACATCTCGAGTGAAATACACTGCCACGGATCCTCAGGCCAGATCCATAACCTGTCTGAGCCCTGACAGGTGCCCCAGAAAGCTCCATTTCAGCTTGTCAGAGTCTTCTGGTGTTTAAGGAATGGGCCCCAATTAATACTTTGCCATAAAGGAAAAAAAAAATAATCTTGTTTTCACCTTTAAAACCTAAATGGACACTGGGATAGAGTCAGGAATCAGTCTTGTCAATGTCTGAAGAACACCTCCCCCACTTCGGACTGGGTATAAAATCATTAGCCATCCAGAGACATTATATATAATTAATAAGACATTACTGCTAGGTTTTAGGTAAATAATGCATTTTAATGAAGGCATTAATAGTAATTGTAGAGGAGCTGAGTGACTGCCCAAGACCCTGCCCTGGCCACCAGCCTCTGATGGCCCCGGGGACAGGGGGACAGGGACAGACCCCTTCCCAGTGTCTTTGTTCAAGAGGGGTTTGCTAGGAAGTGGTGAGGGCTTGGTGACTCCTTTATATCCCATTTAATAGATCTGTGGAAGGAAATTTAATTTAGGAAGCTTTATCCACTCTTTTTCTTTTTTATATTTAATGTAGTCATCCCTCAACATGCTGCTCTCAAGAGGTTTTTCCTCCTTGCTGCTGGAATCTAGCTGGGCTGAATCATTATTCCCTATGTTCCACCATCCTGAACTGAATCTTTTTAGAAGAATAAGAACACCTTGTGATGTGCAGGCAAACCCCTTGGGTTTAAGAGCTGAGAGGCTGGAAGAGAACAAAGAAATTAAAGGGAAGGAGGGATGTGGAAATGAGGGTCCCCCCTGCCTTACAGCACAAGATTTGGTTGTCTGTGAGGGTTCAGCTGTGAGGGTTTGGCCAGTCAAGGACAGAGAAGAAAAGGCTTTTCATGCCACTGTCTACATTTTCCTGGGGCTGCTGTGAAGGGGGATGGCAGAAAACTTCTGTGTCTGAGCCTCAAATCCCCAGGTTCCACCAGGCTGGAGGAGCTGCTCCCATCCCACTGGGTGCTGACTGGGACCAGGGCAACCAACCCCCCCAGGCTGGTTGGGGACAGAGAATGGGGGCAGGAAAAGTGCAGGAAAAGATTCTGCATTCACTGGGAGCAGGGGCAGCCCCGGGAAGGTCCCATCACAGGAGCTGGGCAGTAATGGTGGTTGGATCTGTGGGACAGAGCGTGGGAAAAAACCTGAATTATACAAAAATGCATTCAAGAAGGTTTTAATGCTGCTGCAAACCTTCATTATAATGTATGATCAAGTATGTCAGTGCAAATCTTAGGACCCGTGGGTAACATATTGATTCTGGCAGACATTAAAATTTCTATTTGATGCTTAAGCAAAATCTAATCTGACTTCTGATTTTGCAAAATATTTTAGGGTAATTAGGCATGTTTGTGCTTTATTGATATTTAAAATGAACATAAGCATGTGGGGAATTGCTAAAGCTCTGGATTAAAGAAACTGAGACTCCTTGCTTTGCAGAAGTTCCTGCAATTAAATCACCTTCTGCCAATCCAGCCCTCATTATTCTGGATGGAAATGAATGCAGGGAAGGTGAAGGGAGTTAAAAATAATAATGATCATAGAAGGCAAACTTTAGGGTTTAAATGAGAGTTTGATTTCTTGTACCTTTGCTGGTGGATCCCACAGTCCTTTGGAGAAATCTCTTCCCTGGAGAATAAAACCACAAACAGCGCCGGGGGGGGACAGAGCAGCCTCTTCACCATCATCTCTGCTTTGGTTGGGGCACTCACAGCCCAAGGACTGAGCCCAGGACATCACCCAGCACCTTCCCCTGCATTTCCTAGCAGATCCCAGTCCCACCAGCAGATCCCAGTCCCACCAGCAGATCCCAGCCTGGAGCCAGGAGGCACCCACCACCCCGGGTCCTGCTCTCTCCCAGCCCTGTGCTGTGCCCAGGGGAGCACAGGGACTGAGGTGGGTCCTGGCCACTTCCAGCTGCACCACTGCTCACCCCACCAACCCAGGGGATTTATTGAAGGAAATGCTGCCTCCCAGTTGGAACAGGAAAACTCTCCTGATCCGGTCAGTCCCAGTCCCAGCAGGATGCAGGGAGGAGCCGGGCTGATGGGTGCTGAATCCAGGGTCAGACCTGGAGTCAATGGACATTTCATTAAGGCCAGGAGAGGCTCGTCTCCAGTTTGCTTATTAATATGATTACAAACAATCTTTCATCTTGAAGACAGAGGCCCAGTTCTTGTCCTGGCTGTGAGTCAGTGCTGTGTAGAGGCAATTTGTATTTTCTCCTCTTTATCAGGCAGACGAGGCTCCTCCAGATACATATTTCATCCAGTGCCGTGAACTCCAGATGAAACATTTTGGACAGAAAATCAATACAAGGACATGTGTATTCCCACCTGGAGCTCCAGCAGCACAGAGATGCCTCCATCTGCTCCCACCCTGCACTTACCCACAGGTCCCTGCATCCCTGCAGCCCACGGTGCTTCATCAGCTCCAGCTCCAGCATGAAGTGACCTGGAAGTCACAGAATCTAAAGGCAGGAGGTTCTGTCCCATCACCTCGGCTGCTCTCCTGCAGGAGCCTGGCACAGCCCTGGAATGCAGTGTCCAGACTTCTGAGTGCCTCAGGAGGGCAGAGTCCAGGGTCCAGACTATTAAACTGCTGCAATTAAACCCGGTGGCAGTGGTGGTAAAATTGGTGCTTAACACCCACCCGGCCACCCTGAGCACCCTCCTGGCAGCAGCAGCATCACCCCCATCACTCTGCTGAGCTCTGGGACACATCCTGCACAGCCAGGACACAACTGGGACCTTGGAGCAGAGGGGAAAAGGGAGCCAGACCCCCTTCCTCCTCCTCTTTGCAGGGGATGGATGTGCCCCAAGCACCCTCTGTCTGCAAGGGCCTGAGGTCTGCTCCAGGTGCAGGAGGAGCTGAAGGGCTGTGACCAGAGGGCTGTGCCTGGCCCTGGTGTCACTGCCTTTGTCCCCCTTTGTCCCCCTGCTGCAGACACAGACACAGGGGTGCACAGACCCCCCCTGGCACTGCAGGTTGAGTGAAGTCAGAAATAAGCAATAAGCAGAGAGAAGTGCCTGATTTATTGGGGAGCTCAGAGACGAGACCAACAACAGCGAGGTCAGACCCACGGCTCAGCCCCAACCCCTGCACAGCTCCCTCTCCTGCTGCTCCCACAGGATCCGGATGGATCCCTGCACCTCTCCTCCAGCTGCCTTCCCAACACCCAAGCCAAGAACTTCCCTTCAGTCCCATCCTGTCTGCCCGAGCACAGCACCAGTGCCACCCCGCAGGGTGCTCCGAGTGCTCAGCACCCCGAGGGGGCCAGGACCCGCCCTGCCTGGCTGGGGGGCTCAGCACCACTGGGTCCTTAGGAGCTGAGCTCCATCCCAGGGGCTGTCAGGGATCCCCTGGGATGCCCCTTGTTGCCCACCTGAAGGCCCCTCAGTGGCTGCTCCTTTAAAATCTGTGCCTGTCCTCAGCCTGCCCCCAAGGGGACCCCACCTGAACCCCCAGTGCCCTGCGGGAAAAGGTGCCTGAAGGAAAAAAAAATCCCGTGCCTGAAGGATACCTGGGCTGACAGACTGCTGCCTCCTGCCTTCCTGCTCACAGGCATCTCCTGTAGCATTAAATAAAGATGGGTGGTCAGGGGTAAAAGCAGGTGCTGCCTCATGACATCCTGAATTCCCTGTCCCTTGGCACTAAATAAGCCCCAGCAGGTGTAAAAAAGTGTGATTGCTGAAAAACCTGACCCCAGGAAAGTGGGTATGAGTAAGTGTGTAGCAGCACATCTCTGTGCTGGGATTGTTTATGCAGGTAAAATTTAATAGCAGGAGTGTGAGCACATTTGTAACAGAGTAAACAGTTTGTAATTTCACAATCCCAGTGTGTTTGCTCACAGGAGACAATCTTAATGTCTTTTAAGAAGAATCATTAGATTTAAGTAACAGCCAACACCCAAGTACTCTATCAGGCAGGTATAGAACAAATCAACTTTTATTGCCAGACAAAAAGAAGAAAACCCAATTCCTTGGAAGCTAATAAAAATGTATTTCTTTTCTTTTCTTTTCTTTTCTTTTCTTTTCTTTTCTTTTCTTTTCTTTTCTTTTCTTTTCTTTTCTTTTCTTTCTGGGTTTTTTTGGTGGTTTTTTTTGTCATTAAAGCAGGGTTTAGAGGAAGTGGTTATCAAAGCTTCACTGCAAAACATCCAGACCTGAAGCCCGGATGAAATTCCAGTTTTAGGGGCTGAACAGAGAGCAGATTTACACATGCCAGAGCCACATCTCCGGGCTCAGCCCCCCTGTCCCCCCGGCTGCTGCGTGTCCAGCCCTCACCCCCCAGAACTCCCCAGGCTTCAGCCCTCACCCCCCGGGACCTGAGCCCACCCCACGGGCACCCTGACCCCCTGGGCTCTGCAGCCTGAGGGGTTTTGGGGTTTCCAGGGATGTTTTCTGGGGGGTGACTCCAGCCATCTGCAGCCGTGAGGATGTGGCAGAGCCCGTGCCCGGGTGGCAGCACCGTGTCCCCTCTGCCCCCTGACACCTCCCGGTCTGTCACCCACACAGCGTGTTCCCAGAGCCCCAGACACCTTGGTAAACAGCAAGAAAACTGACTTGGATGCTTCGTCTTCAGCCAAGAACCACTGCAAACCTACTGCTAAAGCAGTATTGGGAACTGCTCCCTCTCCTTCGTTTCCAAAGGATCTCAAAGTCTTTCTTGTAAAACCAAGCAGAGAATTATCTTCATCCTCAAAATAAGAGAGTTATTTCCATGCTCTGCTTGTGGGTGACATGCACAGCAGCTCCAGTTGCAGACAGATCCATGACAGAGAGCTGCCTGATAGACACAAGGATCTTTCTTTGGAAAGAAACAACCCGAGGCGATGCTGAGATTGCTGCAGGGACATTCCCTGGTTCCCAGGATCTTTCTAGCACCTTCCCTTTCCCTCTCTCTGCTGCTCAGGCTCTTTTCTCACCAGAGGCCTGGAGAGGATGCCATAACACAAAATCTTTTCCTGGCAGGTTTGAGGGAACCTCCCGATGGGAAGCATTTACTCAAGAGGTATCTAAACAAAGCCCAAAGCATGAAAAAAAATCAGGTTTGCCTTGCTAATGCTAGAGACCCGAGAGAACAAAAATCAGATGCAAAACAAGGATGCACAGAAATAACAACAACCCAGCAGCAGGCACCACCCAGCTCCTGGTGGAGCTGCCCACCTGCAGCTTGCCAGGCATCCCACCTCCCTCCCCGAGCCATCCATCATGTGTCTGCACAAACCAACCTGCAAGGATGCCCTTCAAGGGCAAGTGTTTAGGGGGAGACCCACACCATAATCACCAGGATAACTGCTGGGCCAGGTAGGTGAGGAGCAGCACATCCCAGTGCACCCCCTGGCACCCTCCTCCTGCCCCCATCCCACAGCCCAGGGCCACCCCCAGCAGAGCAAGAGCAGAGAGTGAAATCAGAGAGAAGGGGCAGGCTCTGTGCCCTGGATGGGCCATGGAATGGTCACTGTGCAGTTTGCTGTAATAGCTCAGAGTTACCTGGGTGTGCTGTGCAGTCCTCCCATCGGGGTGTGCTGAGCCCTGGCCACCCCTGGACCCTCCGAGTGACACCAGGACGTGTGTTAGGTTTGTTCTCCTGAACTGAAAATGTATTTAACTCGGGCTCAAGGCAAGGTCACGGCTCATAGTCCTTTACTGCACTGCTGGCTTCTAAACCAGCTTGCAAAATTGTTCCAAAAATAACCTTGTGAGTGTCTTCTATCCAGAGAACTGTATAAAATCTTGTTGTCCAAAGACAGAGGTGCAAAGAACTTAAATGTCAACACTTTCCCTGGAGAGAGGGAGCCCCCCAGGCCCCCACCATCCTGCCAGATGTTTCCCCAGCACTGGCTCAGCCCCAGCGTGGCTGCAGATGGAAACAAACAGCTCTGACCAGCAGTTCCTGCTCCAGTCCAACTGCAGTGCAGGGTGTGCTTGCCACGCTGTTATTTTTCACGTCGAGAGGGGCTTCAATTATTTACAAAGCTCCCAGGAAGCTGCTCTGCATCCCCAGCCTCTGCCTTCCTCCCTCTTGCTCTCCTCCTCACCTCTCACTTCTCACAGCCACATCCTCCCCGATGGATTCAGCAGCTGCTGAGCCACGGCCAGAGCACCCCAGGGCTGGACCCCCCCTGTCCCTGCCCCCTTCCAGCCCCCCAGCCCAGTGCCTGGCCCAGAGGCCACCCTGGCTAATGAGTTTGGCCTGGGGCAGCCACCTCCCTCCCTCCCTCCCTCCGTTATTATTTTTTTGGAGCCTTTCAGCCCAGGGTGCTTGTTGCTCCTCCAGTATCAACAACATTAACAAGCTCTGACATCTCATAAATTTCCCTTGGTAAAACAAAGAGAAACAAATAGGAAAGCAAGTTTCAGCACTACAGAGGGCTCAGCACTTGGAATTTTTTTTTCCTTCACTTTCTGTGCACTGGGTTGTGCTGAGAGCAGCCCCCACCCTGCTGCTGCCTCACCAACCCTGGGCAGCGTGGGGCAAGCTAGAACACAGACATTCTGGCTTTGGGTAGAAAATGTTGATAAAAATGAGATCTGGTAAAAATAATACAGAGTCAGATCCAACACAAGCCCAGCCATAAAACTGTTATGAGCTCAAAAATAATGGGCTTAAGCTCCTTTCTTTTAATTTTCATCGTATTCCAGAGATGATGAGGAGAAGCTGGATGAAAAGCTGAAAGTTTCTTTCTATTCTCCTGCCGTTTTCCACCAACCCTCCTGCAGGCATAAACTGTTTGTTAGGGATGAATCTTATTACCCAGGGATTGGGACAGTTCTTGAAGCAATATGATTTAGGGAGAAAAGTTCATTTCTCACTGATCCAGCACAAATAAAACCTGCATTCCAGCTACGAACAACTTCTGTTTAATACTTTGTTATGCTACAAAGAACAGAACAAACAAACAATATATAAATATATATACACCCAGAGAAGAAATCCCAGGGCATGAAGATCAGAGATGAAACCACCAGCACTGAGAGCTGTGATTTATTGACCAGCTGAGCACAGGACAGCTCTGCTCTGACTTGTCCCACGATTTTATGAGCACACTAAAAGCAAACATCTCACAGAACAACCATGAATCCCGATGTCTGGGAGGCAGACAGTAAATATCTGTCAGTTACAGGGGTTCAGGAGATAAAACGATCTGAAATAGCACACCTGATTAAAAGGAATAAAACCCCACGTACATCAGGAGCCTGAAAGCAGCAGAAAGAGGGAGCAGAGCCCTGCCCAGGGGTGGAACTGTGGTGCTGTGCCCAAGAACAGCACCATGATTGTGATTTTTTTCAGGCAAATGGTGCACTCTGCAAACCAAACCCAGTGTCAGAAATCTGCCACCCTATCCCAGGCATCCCCTCTGCCTGTTATTTAACCTGGAACACCCACATGGGAAGAAGCTGGCAGAGCAATTCCTGGGTGAGCAGTAATTGCTTTCAACAGGATTCCTCTCACCCCAAAGGAGGCTGAAGTCACAAATAAGATAAGGCACGTTTGTAAAATTAATTCCCATGTAGCTGTATGTGCAAGGGGACCATGAGCACGAGCACAGGTTTCTCCCATCCTTGCTGGGAATGGTCCCAGGGCTGCAGGGGTGGATGGAGGATGGAAACACCCCGCCAGGCATTTCTTTAAAGAAAAGGTGTCCAGCCCCAGGAACAAACTCCTGGAACAGCAGGGCCAGAGGAGGCTTCCCCGGGAGTCCCTTGAGAGCCACTCCACTGATGACAGCAGCCAAGGGCATCCCTGCTGGAGCCATCCCAAAGCCATGGGGATGGGAGCAATCCCAAAGCCATTGGGATGTGCCCGGCCACTCATCCGACACGCTCAGGTGGAGAAACCAGGTCCTTACTGAGGCCTTGGCTTTCTCCTGTGCTCTGGCATTTTGGCCTCATCTTTCAGATCCGGGCTGGCATTTATGGCTCCTTGGCCTGTGCTCAGGCCAGATCACATCTCCGTGCACTCCAGCTTCCCCCTGAAGCCCACATGTTTCCTTTTAATTTCAAGAATCTCTATGGCTCCTCTAAGTATTGTTGGGTAAGAAATGTCAAATGCAAATCGAGCTCAGGGATGCAAAATTTAAAAAAAAAGAAACAAAGAGCCAAAGGTAAGAAAAAATGATCCCTGAAGCCAGCTCTGACCCTGAAGAGGCACTGGGGAGAGCAGGCAGCTCCAGAAGCAGCAGAGGCTGAAGGTGATGAAAGGTGAGCACAGAGGAACAGCAGCAAGGCTGGAGGGATGGGCAGCACGGGGATTTCTTCCTGCACTCTCAGAACCACCTGCTGGCTTTGCCAAGTGCAAATAAATTGATGCAATCCAGAAAGGTTTGAGGAGCAGCTCTGCATCAGGCAGCCTCGGCGTTATTAAACCTCTCTTGGGAGCAGACAGAAATCAAGGGACAGAATGTCAATTAATCTGAGTGCAAGAATTCCCTGGCAGGGCGAGGAGGGAGCAGGTGGTGGCTGCAGGAGGAGATGGATTTTTCTGCAGAGACCCAGGAACTTGGGGTCCTCTTGGTTTCTATTTGTTTACGGATTCTGTTCAGCCTGGAACAATTTGGGCTGGGTGAGAGCAGTCTGACAGAGCAGCAACTGGGGCTCTGAACAGAGGGGGAAACCCCTCAGGAGCAAAACCAGCCTGGAGGGGAGGGGAAGGGGCTCACCTGGCACTGCCCTGGGCAGGGGGTCTGGGATGTGCTCCCAGCAAATCCTCATCTTTTGCCACCACTGCTGCAGGGAAAGCTCCCAGCTTGACTGGGATTCCATCTGCAGAGCCCACAGCCCCCCCAGAGCCTCGGGTGCTGCTGTGGGTGCTGGTCGGGAACCCTCAGGGATCTCAGCCCCATCCCACACCCCCTCCCTCCCCTTCCTGCCCACACCTGTGGCCAATCCCCTGGTGCTGGAGCTGAGTCCGGCTCCTCCCAGCCTGGAAGCCTTCGGGGCAGTGATTCAACATTTCCTTCCTCATTCTCACTTGATTTCTGCAGACTGTGTGTTTATGCGGGTTTTCTCTGGAGGATCACTCTAAGCAGGGATGCTTTATATTGACACTTTACACACTCTTGAAGGCACTTGCCATACTTGCACTGTGCCTCTGCCAGCACGGAGATGCTCCAAGGAGAAGCAGAGCTGCCACGAGATGTTTTCTCCTTAAACTGCTCAGAATAATCACAGTCCAGAGGGGTCAGAAGCTGCAAGGGGCAAGAGGTGTCTCTGCAGAGTCAGGGTTATCCCTTGAGCAGATAAGACCATCAAGTCCTGCCCAAGGCCAGAGAACTTGCATTTCCCCTTTCTTTTCAAGTGAAATGCTAACAGAAAGATGCAAAACAGATATATATATTTTTTGCCTCTTTGTGAAACTGATCTGCACAGCCCCAAAGCTCCTTGCCTGCATCCTCTGGCAGCCAGGCTGGACCCGGGGTCTGCCAGTGATGGCACAAGAAATGCTGTTACAGGTAGAAACATCTGTCTGCAGGAACATACACACTGAAACTGAGGAACTCCTTAATAAATTCAGACCAACACTTTGTGACATTTCCCACAAGACTTCGGTGCTGTTTACAAATTCTGGAGAACACCTCAAGTCATTGCTGGCATGGACTTATGATTTATTTCAAAGAAAAATGGGTCAGAGTGTGTGGGTCTGTGTTTAATGTGAAAAGGGATTTGGAAATGAAAAGTCAACTGGAATGAAAGATTGCAGGGCAAATGTAAAAGCAGTAAAGTGTGTGGGTGGCATCTGAGCATGTAATAGGATATTTGTAAGGGAAAGAAACAGGCAGGACTCTAAGCTTTAATAAAACAGTTCCTTTTTACCCCATCAATAACATAACGGTGATTTGCCAAAGCAAATTGCCTCCTAACTCTCTTTTCTCCAGGAGAGGGTGGTAGGAAGGGGAGGAACACTCTCCATTCAGGAGGAACACTCAAGAAGGAAAGGCTCACCTGAGTGTCCATCCTAACAGAGCTTCCCCTCCTCTGCCACCCCTGAGGGAGCACCAGAGAGCCAGGCACTGCCCCAGACTCCAGCTCACAAGAACATTCCCTGCCCTGCTGAACAGGGAGAAAAACCTCAGGAAGCTCTTGGGAACCACTGCCAGGAGCTGCCAACCCCATGGCTGCTGGGGAGGGTGGTTCTGCTTTTAACCTGCAGGTGCCTGCTTCCTGGGCTCAGGAGCTGTCCCTGCCAGGGATGGGGCTGCTGGGGGGGCCCATATGGCCAAATCCACCTGGATTGGTGGTTTGGAAACCTCAGCTCCATCCGTGCCTCCTCTGGTGCCCCCCCTGGGGGTGCCTGTGAGCCCCTGGGCAAACTCCTCTGCAGAGGGATTTAGCTTTCTGGGCAGGTCAGAGTCAGGAATTAGCTTCAGGTCTGATTTTCTGCAAAGGGAAAAAGGAAGACACTTTGAAAGACTGCCATTATCCTGCAGGACAATAACACAATAATTAAAATCACCCTCCTCAGCCCATTGTCCTTCCTTGTCTTGGGAGACAATAATGGAGAGAATAACAATTGCCAAGACCCTTTTCTTCTCCCCCCAGAAGAACTTCGCAAGAGACAGAGACTCAAAAACTGGGAGCAGGCTCTTGGGGAGAAGATGAAATGCTGCTCAGAATATAGATTTTGGTGCCAGATGGGAATTACAGCCCTGATCCATCCTCCTCTGTCACTGGAGTCTGTGTTTCTCAGTGGGCTAAATGGAAGTGAATACAGTTACTTCCCCTGTCTTGGGGGAAAAAATGACATTCCATTTTGTCTCCAAAAAATACACATTATTTAATTTATAAAATATTTAATCTAAGTAATTAATCCTCTCATGACAGCGCTTTGCACATTTTTGCTGGCAATCCATACTTTGAATGGCCTATAGTTACAGCTAACTTTGTTTCCTTTTTCTCATGAAATTAATCAAAGGCTTGTATTCTAAATTATTCAGGAGCTGAATGAAGCCTGCTTTCCATGCCTTGCAGCAAGAAAACTCCTATTTCTTTCATGTGCCAGCAATTCCATTTTTCTGAGGGGGAAAGTACCAGGGAGCAGAGGCAATCAGCACCCTCTGCCTTCCCCTCCCCTGGGCTTGGGGCATTTCACAGGTTTGTTTGCACATGGGGTGTTTGTGTCATGATTTCCAAGGGTCTGGTTTGCACTTGGTTCCCCCTGGTGCTGGTGTCCTGAGCTCACCACAGGCTCTGAAGTGCTTTATCACCACTTGCTCTGCTCAGCTCCTGGATGTGCATAATGCTCTTGCTGGATTCAGAGTTCAGCCCCTTTGAAGTTTTCACCTCTGGGCTTATTTTCTTCAGCAGAAAATTCTCCCCATCACCAGCTGTGGAGGAGCCATGTGGGGAGTCTCGCTGCAGCTCTTGCTGGTTCACTGGGAGCTGCTTCTGGATTTCCTGAGATCCTTTTGTTTTTCTTATCTCAAACATTTTCTTCTTTATCTGAGCAGCCACTACCAGCAGCCTCCCAGGAGTCTCCTTTCTGCTCTGGCTCCTGCCCTGTATCCTTCAGGATCCCTCAGGATCCCGGGGTCTCCGGGAAGGTTTGGATCGGGGGCTCTGGAGATGTGATCCTGGTGACACACAGACTGTCACCTCTTGCTGTCATAGGGGTCTGTCCCCTCCAGAGTGACAAGCCCTCTTCTCCAGGTAAGAAATTACCCCCAGAAGGAGACCCACAGGGTCTGGCAGCTGATGAGCTGTGCCCAGGAGCACCTCCTGCCCTTCCCTCTTCATGCTTTACCTGGAGTCTCTGGTTGTTCCCAAGCAATGGGGGCAAAGTCACATTGTGAATGTGTTCTGGCTGCTCCACTGCCTGCTGGGGGCCAGGCACAAGCACTTACAGGAAAACACGAGCCAGAGGAAGGGGCAATGTCTGCTCGAAGAGTTCCCAGAGACAAATTCTGTAGGAAAACCTTGGGAGTAAAGAGAAAGTGTTCGGCACAGCCCGGGGAGTCGGCAGCTGCTGTGGCAGAGGGAAGTTTCATCCTCATGTATTGTTAATCAGCTCCGAAATTCATAGACAAAGAAAATAATAGTAATAATAATAATAAAACCCCCAAAGCAAGGCCCTGATGAAAGCATGCCCTGCTGCAGAGCAGAGGTCAGTGGGAGGCAGAGAGCTTTGCAGGGCTCTGTCCCAGTGCATCCCATGTGCAGACACAGGAAGCCTCCTAATGATGAAACAAGCATCATGGTTATTGCTGTTAATTAGGTTTTATGGATTTATGGAACAAATCTTACACACTTATCTTGCTTAATATTGTTTTCCAGTTGGAACCTCATTTTAATACCAATGTCCTGAAATTATACCATTCATAAATAATGCAAGCAATAAAACCTTTCCCTTATCCCCTGGTGCACACGAGCACAAGCTGAAATGTGGATTTAAACAGAAATAGGGTAGAACTTTGGGTTTAAAAAAACAAAGCAAGTAGGAAATGCCAGCCACCCTGAGCCCTGACAGCAAACTGAGAAAGTCAGTGCAGGCTCCAAGTGACAAAGGAGAGTTGATTTCTAAGGAGAGAATTAATAGAGTTTTCATGAGTTTTGGAGGTGGAGGAGGGGGGAAGAAGCTGCTGGAGGGGCTGCTGCAGAGGGACAGAGCTGGAGGGGAAATATTCCAGCTTGGTTAAAACCCTCCAGGGCTTCAGTTCATTTGCTACTCATCCTCTACATAATTCATATCCCAGAAGCGGCTGGAAATCTGGAACAACAAATGAGGCAGCAAAATTGGTATTTGTGGTCTGGTTTTCACATGGCACGACACAGCTGAAACAAAACCATGGTTTGCCTCTCCTGGCTTTGGCCAAAATCAGACCATGGGCTGAACTGCAGTCCAAACAGCTGGAGGCAACAGCCTTTTCCCTTTTTGAAAGGATCGATGTGTCTATTGTGCTCAGAAGCCTGAGACCAGTTTTAATGAGTTGGAGAGAAGGAGAGAAAAGAATCTGTGACCTGTGGGGCATTTTGCAGACACAGAGAGGGCTTAGAGCAGGCACAGGCAGAAATGCCAATTAAGTTCCTTGCAGCCTCGGTGCTTCCCCTGCTGCATATTTCTGTATTTTCTAGTAACTTCCCCATTCAACTTTCAGGTCCTGAGCAACCAACCCTCCACAGGAGACTCCTGAGTGTGCAGGGAAATTGCTCTGGGGGCTCAACACAGACCCCAGAGTAACAGACCCTGGAGTAGAGACCCTGAGGGGCTCAGGGCTGGCGCTCAGGACCCAAGGGCAGGACCAGCACCACCAGCAGCTTTCTGCTCAGCCAGGAGCAGGCAGGGAAGGAGCTCAGTGCCTGGAATAAGCTCCAGAGCCTGCATTTGAATTTACAATGAGCTGCTCAGTGGAGCTCAGTCTGTCAAGCACTATGTCCCATTAAGATGAAAATTTGAAGGTCTCAATAGAGCAGATAGATAAACTCTTTTCTTCTCTCCTGTTAGAGGATGCTTGTGAGGCTGGCAGGTCAGGCTGGCTCCAGCAGGACTGTGACAATTGCCAGTGCTGCCCCAGTCTCAGTGTCCATGTGCTCCTTTTTCTTGCTTGTTTGTTGATTGATTAATTTTTTTTTTTTTTTGGCTTTTATGAATTCCCAGCTCATCACATCTGCCTGTGCTCTGCCTGATGCCCCTGGTGCAGGATGTGCTGGATTGAAGCCCCCCAGGCTCTTTTCCTGGGGGCTGCCCACACCATCCTGTGGGACACAGAAGGAGAAAATGCAAACATTGAGGTTATAAATCATCTCCCACCCAGGTGTCCCCTGGAGCTGAGCATTCAGAGCTTTGGTTCTGCCCAGAGGAACACTTTGGGTCTCGTCTCTCTCCCTCTTGACAGCTTCTCTGTCATCCCTGAAAATCCAGCCCTAAGTGAATGCAACTCCTTGCCAAAAAGCAAGAAGAGCCTCACTTGGCTGCTTCCCTTTGTCCTGACAAGACACAGAATGATTGAGACTCCCCCTGCTCAGCAGCACCTTGTACAGACACAGCTCAGAGGAGGAGCTGCCTTGTGTCCCCTGGAGGCAACCCCCGTGGAAACCCGTGTTGAGCAGAGGTTTTTCCATTAGAAAAGGATGTTTCTGCAGTGCCCAGGAGCCAGATGTGTGCTCCTTCCCTGCCCAGCTGTTCTCCCTTCCCTCCCCAGGGGCTGAGCTCCCTGCTCCTCCCCTGCCCCGAGTGTTTGCAAAGCATTTGGTGTTTGTTGAAATATCCTCTCTGGACCCAAGCTCAATATTTCTTGGCTTCTCTACACTTTCTGAGCTGCCTTCTGCTCACTGTTACATATTTGCCTTTCTCTCCTAGGTTGTTAATTTGCCTGAACAGCTTTTGTTTATCACCAGTTGGGCTTCCTCTCCCGTCCATCACACCCAGTGCTCCCTGGTACCTTTCCCCCCTCCTCTCTGCCAACGTGCAGCTGGGATGAAGGAAACCAGCAGGCAATTCCTCTTCCTTGGCATTAGATTTACTGGGGTGCTCTAAAACACCAACAAAGTATCTTTATATGAAAGATTTCGACACCTTAAAAGTCAGGTTTCTTGGGAAAAAAGACAAATCTCCTTTGGTGCAGTTCTTCTGCTTTCAGCAACCCCAGAGGCACCAGTTCTGCTTCATGTTAGAGACCTCCCCAGCACTGAGCCACTTGCTCAGGCAAAACCCTTGTGCTGATGCACTGAAGCCACCCAAACAGAGTGAGGTTTTTCCTTCATTCAGTGATGTTCTGCTGACAGCACAGGGACCTCAGCATTTCTCTCCCTCCTGCAGCACCAACGGGGCCAACACCAGGATCTGCCACCAACCCCCGATGGACACGGTGCTGCCCTTGGTGTCTGAGAGGGGATGGCAGCTCTCTGAGAGCTTCCCACCACCTTACCCTGCCTGGAAACCTGCTGCTGCCTTGGATTTTGAGAGGCAAAACGATGTGGTCTTGCCAGCAGCCACCAGTTCTTTTTATTGAATTTGGAATCAATAGCGCATCAAGTAGCTGGGGATGTTATTAATCAGAAAATTGGCATGAGGACCAGGAGGTAATAAGCTGAGCAGTGAGCCCACTCTTTTCTTGCAGAGTGGCTCTACATGGCTGTGGGTAGTGCTAATTACTGCCTGGGACCTGCCTTTCAGCTGCTTCCCAGACAAAGCAAACTGCTCCTGGCACTGCACAGCCCAGCTGCTCCCAGCTCTCTGCCCATCAGCGTTACAGAGCACTTTCTGAAACCCAGAAGAAAAGATATGGAGGTTGGAGGGAAGAGGCACACACAGTTTGGTTCAAAACCACTAAAAAAAACACGGGGTGTCCTGCCCAGCCTGGGAGCACCACGCAGCAGCTTTGCCTGGGGCTGTTGTTCCCCAGGTACATGCAGGCCGTGGCCACCAAATATTTCTCTTCCTCCAAATGTTCTCTGGGTCTCCCCGGGCAGTGATAACTGCAACATCCAGAGCCTGCAGCTGCCTGAAAACTGGGCTGGTAATTGCCCACATTTTCCATGATCTGTTTTCAAAGCTTGAAACCCTTTTCATTTCTTTTTCACTTACCTTTTATGAAAAAGCCTCTGCTTGTAGGACCTGTCCAGGGTCAACAGATTTAGCAGTTACCTCTGTAAAAATAACACAGAATTTCTGAGCCTCTGAATTCATGCCATACACAGCATCCTGCAGGAAGGAAAATCACTTGAAAAGTATTAGAGCACACTTTAATAAGCTCAGGTCTCCTGGCTGTGACCCTGGAAGTGTGTTTATCTTTGGGCTGGTCTTCAGCAATCATTATATTCCACCAGTACCTTAGGATAAGTAGGAATGCACAAATTTACAGCTGCAAATCCCATTTGACTGCATGTAATCTGGTGGTTTTCTGAGGCAATAAAGGTTTGAAACTCCTCACCTGCCTCCCTTTTGCAGAGATGAGATTATGTGCTTACATCATTAGTGTATCATTGTGGCTAATTGGATTTCCAGTGCCATTTATTTCATCTTGAGGCTAACCTGGAGGCAACCTCCAGATGCATGCATGGATCATTCCCAGCCTGGGCAGCCCCTTGGGCTGAGGCTCCATGGGAGGACCCATACTGGGGTTACTGGTGTTGGTTCCAGCCAGCACACTGGCACAGCCAAACCTCAGCAGGATACTTCTCCCTGCCCTGCAAGGGGCACCACAGCTGTTGGAGATGAAAAGGTGGGATCCTAGCAAAGGCCCAACTTGTTTTTTTTTTGCAAATCTGTGTCCCTCAGTTTGTAGGCTGTTCACATTTTAGGATTATGCTGGCAGATTTGAGGCAGGCAGTGAAGCCCTGTGATGGCTGCTACTGGCATTTCAGATGCTTCAGATCTCTCATCTTCACTCAGGTTTATTTATTCATGATGATGCCTTCTCCTGGCAAGCTCTTGACCCTCCTGTTTCACGGCTTGCAGCAAAACTTCATCAACAATGACTGCTTTTAGTTAGAAATCTCAATGTCAAGTGGTACTGAGATCAAGCTCTTGAATTTACATCTCTCCATGGACTGTGATTTTCCCTCTGCTGCTGCATTATGTGATTTTTCATTCTGCTTCCAAGAAGTGGGGTTGTTGTATGGTCAGACTCACTGCTTCCATTATTCTATTCTATTCTATTCTATTCTATTCTATTCTATTCTATTCTATTCTATTCTATTCTATTCTATTCTATTCCTACTTTGGATTCTTACAGGAAGTGTAGAGACAATCAAGGGAGATGCTACAGACCCAAGATGCAGCAGCCCAGCCCTGCACTGGGAAGCTGCTGTTTACAGCATCTGTTCATTTCTGGGCCCTGCTATTTGTCACCCTGGTATCTGATCAGCACCCAGCAGTGCTGCCATTTGCATCCTCACAGATATTATCTCTCCCAATACACAGCAATAAAACCCAGAGGTGAAAAAGGCAGCACCCAGCACAGCACCCACCCCTCTTTCTGCTTGGAGTGCAGATTTGTGGGAGACACTAGAATTTCTGACAGCCACAAATAACTGGGGTTTCAGCTAAATCCCCAGTGCAGCAATGTCTCCTGGCATCAAATCAGGTGCAGGTTTGCTATCAGACCATCCTGGGGTGTGAGAGCTCCTTGCTCCTTTTCCCTGCAGGATCCCCTGGCAAGCACTGATCTGCCTCCCACCTGCTGCAGCTGTGATGCCCCCAGCATCCCCTTCCCCTGCTTCTCCTCCCCCTCCTGCAGGAATGGCTGGGAGCAGGGATGGGCTCTGCTGGGGGACCTGCACCCCCAGGTCCCTGCTCAGGGGATGGGGTTGCCCCTGGGGGCTCTGCTCCCCTCTGGCTCGGGGGGGGGCAGAGGATCCCACTGGTCCCACCATGGCCCCCAGAGCTGCTCCAGAGGGCAGGGATGTTCCCTGCACCCTTTTCATCCAGGGCTGCTGGGGGGAGGTTAGCATGGGCACCATGTCAAAGAGGAGTGTAATTCATGGTTCTGAATATTCATTTGTTCATCTTCCCTGATGATTTCCCTTGCAGTCCCAGGGGAGCCACAGCAGGATGGGGCTGGGCTGGGTCCCTCCAGGATTTCTGGCTCCAACCCCATGGAAATGGCAGAGGGGGAAACTCGGCCGTTCAGCGAGTTTATGGGCAATGCAATTTATTTTATGATCAAATTACACCAGGGTAATGCAGCCTTTTGCATCAGACAATTCAGTTCTAGTAATTGCTACCCTGGGGGTCTCTCCTCTTCTCTGTGTACCCAGCCCATTTATAACACTGGTGGCAGCAGGGGAGGATAACAGACCTTAAACAGCAGCAGCTACTGGAGGACACAGAGAGCTTTGTCTTTATATTTCCAAGACTTGTTGAGCCTCATGAGCTTCATGAGATGAGAAGCACCATGAAAAGCTGGTGCTGTATGAAGTGATGAGCAGGGACTGGCTGGCAGGGGTGCCCCCAGACTGCAGACACCCACCCACCCACCCGAGACAGGGTGAGAGCTGTCAGGTCCAAGTGCTCCAGGAGGACAGCAATGAAAACCAAAATGGGTGGAGGGAGCCTGGAGCAGCTTGGCCTGAGCAGAACGAGGGTCTCTGCCCCAGGGACAAAGCCTGAGCCAGGGTTGGTGCCACCACGGGGACAATCTGTCTGGGCTGACACCTGCCAGTGGGGAGAACCTGAACAAATGACAGGACATAATGTGCTTTGAAATGATGGCCTCTGTTTGGGGAAAAGTCACACCACGGGTGATGCTGGAAGTGAGTCTTGATCTATTTGAACTGTTTTGCTCAGGGTTTGAAAAGGACAAGAATTTCTTGGGGAGGGGAAAGCGACAGGAAACCTTCAACCAGCTGTATGATTTCCTATAAATATTCCCCAGCCCCAGGGACCCCAGCAGCCTTGCTGGACACAGGTTGAGCTCTGTGCATCCTCTTGTCAGTGTGATGAGGCCAGAAAAGTGGTTAAAGGAGTCCTGAGGGCACCTGGGCCATCACCCCCTCTCTGCTGGACCCTTACCCCCCAGTTCAGATCCCCCGTGCTCAGGGGGTCCCTCTCCCCAGTTCCTCTCCCCCACCCCTCCCCATCCAGCTGCTGCCCAAACCTTTCTGCTCTGATCAGACCCATTCATGTCAATAAGCTATTTTTGGAAGCACCATTCCAGATGCCTTCAGATCCCTTCCCCTGGCTGGGCTGGGCAGAGCACACATGGCCCCTGGGTGTGGGGGCTTGGGCTGAGCAGAGCCCCCAGCCCCTGGGTCACACCAGGGGGTTTGTTGGGCTGCTCTGAGCCTGCAGCCTGACAGAGAGCCACAGCTTATTGATTTACTTTTAACACTTCATTCCTCAGCAACAATATCAATCAGCAAGAGGGATAGCAAATAGCTCCCAGCAGTGCTGGGGGGGCTCTGGGTGTGCTGCAGCCCTGGTTTTACCCAGCAAGGTTGCACCTTGGAGTTACACAAAGATCTTGTAGTTCTTATTTTTTCCCCTGGTTCTAAAAATAGCTTAAAGTGGTTAAGACATTGCTCTAACACCCCTGGGGGAGCTTCTGAGCTGCTCAGCCCCTCCTGTAGCCTGCAGAAAGCTGGTGGGCATCCCCACCACGTCCCCAGCAGCCCTCAGGATCTCTGCTTCTTACAGAGCACCTTTACCTTCTGCTGACAACCCCAAATCCTCATCATTTGCAAAGAACTGTTTTCAGTCTACACCTCCTGCACACCTGCAGGGTGGATGTGAGAGGTGGGACCTGGATCTCAGCCTTCTTGTACCTTTTATCCTCAACTGAAACGAGGGTGGAAACAAGAGTCTCCTTGGTGCTGGCTTGTCCTCAGAGCCTGTGTCAGGGGTGAAGGGGGTTCTCATTTCAGGAGCTCAAGCAGCCTGCAGCCTGCCAGGTCTTAAATTCATCATTGATTCCTCCTCCTGTCCCCAGGAGCCAGGCTCAGCCCAGCAGCTGCCTGCAGGGGACTGCAGCCGTGGCAATTACTCAACCACAAACACACCAATGGTTAATTAATAATCGGTTTTACCAGTAAGTTCTCTAATCCCTGAGGGTTGGGACACTCCATCTATCACCTCGTAGCACGGGGCCTTATTGGCCTCGTTACTGCAGGAGCAGATGCAGCCAAGTAAGAGCATCCTTAGAGCCCATGCTGGAAGGACCAGTGCAAGGAACACCATGAGGGATGTGCCTGCAGGTTACTGAGCACCTTGCAGGATTCTAATGAGCACGGGGGGGTTGCAGTGAGTGTTTTCTGTTGTGCTACGAGGTCTTCCAGGGCTGCCCTGACACTTGTTCACAGAGGAATCCACTTCCTAGAGACACGGGGACCCACCCGAGCCACTTCCACCTGCAAGAAATGAGTCTCCCTAGAGAACCCCCCCATCCCATCCTCCCAACCCCCTCATCCTGGGAGGAGGAGGAGGAAGGATTGGCATGGAAAGCAAGCCTGGCATGAGGGAGGCACAGGTTTGATTGTGCCAATTTTTACCCCACTTGCACTGAAACAGACGTGTGGGGTTTTTGAGGACCCTTGCAGCACTCCCTGTACTGCTGCTCCCCCACTTCTCCATCGTTCATCCTTTGCCTCTTTCCTCCACCAAGAGACAGATCCTTGCACACATTTGTATGCACAAATAAATAACAGGATTGGTGTTCAGCTCTAATGTATGAGCTGGGGACACACCACAGTCTCTGTTAATGGTGGTGGGTTGCAGGTGTGATGGATGGAGGCAGTGTGACTGCTCTATAATTGCCTTTTTGAACAGGGATGAACACAAAGCTGCAGCCTCACCACGGTTTATCCTGGGTTACGTTTGACTCAGAGGTCCCATCCTGTTCATTAAATGATTAACAGCAAATGAATTCCTGCAGCCACCTTCTCTGAAGATGCCACTTATAGAAACAAAATGATCCTTTTCACACTTTTCCTTTCACCATGTGCTGCTGCCTCAGTTGATAAGGGCAAGAATGACAACTGCTCACTGTGCTTCCCCCCAAGGGCACAGCCTGCTCCTTGAGGATGCACACAAGCCCCAGTCCTCAGGGAGCTTTTAAGACAGCAATTGCCTTTCTTCATCCCAATATAGAAATTTAAAATACAGTAACTTTTTTCCTTTAGATACCTGGAGTATGCTTGAAGTCAAATGGAGATTAAAAAATTTACTTGTTACTGCCAGCAAAGATTTTTTTCTGGCAAATTATTCAGTTTTATTAAGCACATAAAGACGTATAAAGTTGGCCTTTTAATGTACTTATATAGCCATAAACTTATACCACAGAAATAATTGCATTCTAATGATTTTTTTTAATCTTCACATCTGTATATTTAACAGCCACACCAATAGAAAGAGAAATGCTCACTGTAGAAGCTTTCTGCTTAGAGATTAGGTGCAAGCTTATTCCTCATCCCCACTCTGCTGATGAGAGCTCCCTAATTCCCTGTATTATGTGCTCTTAATGGTTTCTGTGAAGATAAACCAACCCTTCCCCTCCTGCCTGGCTCTGCTTTGCACACCAGGTCTGCAGGGCTCAGGCTGCTCAGGGAGCACAGGTCCCATCCTGTCCCATCCTGTCCCATCCTATCCCATCCCATCCCATCCCATCCCATCCCATCCCATCCCATCCCATCCCATCCCTCATCTCTGCAGGGCAAGCAGCTGGAGCCCAGCTCCCTCCAGGCCTGGGCACAGGATCCCTGCAGGATGCCAAACCCCATCAGCCAGAATTACATCCTATCTTCTTGAGAAAGCACACGGAGATCCCAGACTGGGTTGGGTGTAGCCCCTTGCACCCATTCTGCCTCTGGGACACACTGGGTGCTGGCTGGGAGCATCCTCAGGGCTTTGGGGTTGGTGCTTGTCCCAGGCAAAACACCAAGAACCTGTCCCCAGGGCTTTTGGGTTGTGATAAATACACAGCAGTGATTTGAACTGCCTGAGCCTGGAGTTTAGATCTGATGACAGTTCAATAGCATTTATATCTGTAGTAAGTTAGCAGGGAGGTGCTGTGCACTGAGCACATGCAGGAGACTGGCAAAACCAAACAAAAATATCTGGCAGTGATTACTCCAGACCTGGAGCAGGAGGCTCCTGCAATGTCCTCCAAAGGCACCAAGACAGGAGCTGCCAGACACAGGCTGAGATGGGCACTGGCCCTGCCCCAACCCTGCAGCTCTTGGTTCTGGTGAGGGAGAACGGGCAATGAGGGTGGAATTATGTTGAGACGTAGGAAGAAAGATGATAAATTACTGCCTTGTATTTATATTGGACGTTTTACCCCAAACCATTGAGTTAACTGATTGATACACAGATTACATTTTGAGAGATCACTCTGTCCAGCCCTGACTGCAGATAGAACCAATGCAATCATTATTTTTTAAAGCAAACTTACTTATTGATGCACACCCTGCAACTGGGGTGAGTTCTTCTGGGCAAAGATCAATCAGAAGTGACAAAACTCCACATCTTGTGCTTAGGAATGAATGGAATAATTTAGATACTCGGAGACCTCCAGCAGGATCAGTTCAAAGCCAAACAGACAATGTCTCCCTTCCCTAAGGATTCAAAACAGACTTTGCTAAAATGTAATTAAGTGCCGAGTCCCTTGAAATCAATCACTCCCAGAAACTAATACCCACCTTGCTGATTAGGCAGTGGGTAAGCCAGGGGCAATTAATGCATTAGTGTGGAAACTGTTAATCATGAGGGCACCCAGCTTGGATGGGATAATGACTCTGAGAAAGACTACTTCATGGTTAATGTTGGAAGTAGGGATGTCTCTGGGAGAGGGGAACCCACGATGTTAACTGCAGCTAATTAAAAGTGACCTCATTCTCATTAACACTGTTTGATTGGATACAAACTTGAATCTGGAGGCTAATGGGGAGCGTGGGCATGTGCTGCCCCAGCTGAAGCCAGCCGGGAGGTTTTCTGCCTTATCTCAGCCCTGGAAAAGAGATGAGGAGCCCTTCTCCAGGCAGTGGGAAGAGGTCAAACCCTGCCTCCTGGTTATCTCCCAGCCCTCCCCTCCAGCTGGTCACAGCCATCCCTGGTTTGTGGAAAAATGTTCAGAACTGGAGGGTGATGTGGGATGGGAATGTGTCAGCCAGACTCTCACCAGCAGCTAGAAACCAGCCCAGCAAACCCGAGCCCATTGTGTTCAGGCACTTGCAGTAATGTGTCACAATTCTGAATTTTCCAGCATGTGTTTGTTCAGTGTGGCTGAATAGAAGTGTCAGGGAAAAATGTTTGGTTTTCATACTCCTGCAGTTAACGACCAATTTTCGACAAATCATAATAGCCTTACACCATTAGGTTTTATAATTAAGTCTTTATGAGGAGATGTTGTTTGCTCAGCACACAGAGGGATCTGACAGCCATCCCACTCACACCCCTCCAGCAGCACCAGAGACCCCAGCTCTGGGCCAGCAGAACACAGAGGGACCCCAGCACAGCCCCCGTCGGGGGGGGATTTGCTACTTGTGAACAAAGCTGTGGGGGAGTCTCTGGCAAGCAGTGACCTTGGGGACCACCAGGCACTGATGTACAGCTGGGGCAGAAGGTGGGGATCACTGGATTCACCACGAGCTGAGCACTGCACTGCTGCTTGTGTGGCTGGGCAATTAATGGCAAAAAAAAGCAACTGCAAATAATTTATCGATGATAAGTATCGAATTTGTTAGAGTTAATTGATGGCAATAAATAACCTGATCAGCCTTTATCAACCCCTTCGCTCATTTCCTAGGAAGGCTTCAAACTGCCAGTGACTTTTCCTGGCAGGATTTGTGACCTTCCCCCCAGCTGTCCCTGGGAACACGGCTGAAGGAGCAGCACTGCCCTGCTGGGCACAGAGCAGCAGCCCCAGGGCTGGCCAGATGGGGCTTAGCTAGAGAAAATAACCCAAACACCATGGAAATGAGGGCTGGGGTTACATCCTCCTGCCCTCCAGCTCTGTCCCTGCAGGACCTCATTTCTCATCCTGGCCCACAACGTGCCCCAATGTCCCTCTGCCACCAACCTGGACCTCTGCCCTCACCTGGCTCCCTGCTTTTCCAAAACTGCCTCGAGCCATCTCTGTGATTATTCACCAGAGCATGCAGAGCTAAAGAGGAATGAAAGCATGCTGGACCTGCCTCATTGGCTTCACAACATTTTAAAGAGGATTTAGAGTAGCATAAAGTTGTCGTGGCAGAGTGGAGGAGCTCCGTGGCTATATGTATGTACATTGTGTTATGCTGCTCCAGATAAAGCCCAGCTTAAAATCCCTTAACTCTTTTTGACAACAAATTAGTTTCAGATCAAGGGCTCCTGCTCTGTCTCAAAGCATGATTTTCACTTCCAAATTATTCATCTTGCCAGCAGCTGTTGGTAAGAAAGAAAGAAAGGCAAATTTCTAATGGTTTGTATAACATCTTGTTCACTTCCAGTTTTCTTCAGAGAAAATTCTCTTTGTCACTTCATGCCAGGGTGACAACTTTTCAGTCACAGGTGGGCAGGAACCTGGCTGTGGGCATACCTGGTGCAGCCTCTCAGGCAGCATCCCCTGTCCCTGCACTCCATGCTGGCAGAGTCTCCAGCAGTGATCCATCACCTCTGTGCCAAGGGTTCAGTTGATTACAGAAATCTCCAAAATCAGAAATTTTAGTCAAGCTTCACAGCCAGTGGGTGCACAAACCTGGGGAAACTGAGGCACTGGGTCCCAAGGCTCTGAGGAGCTGAGGAAAGGGCACCAGAGGAGTCAGGGCCAGTGGGGAGATTTTTCCCCTCTTACTCACTTGCTGCCTGCTATCGATTTCCTTTTCTGCAGAGTTGTGATTCGTTTCACATTGCAATATATTGGATTCTCCAGGCTTTTAATCAACTGTAATTGATTGTGATTACCAGTAGCTGATCTCCAGCCTGCCTGGCTGATTCCCCATGCTCCAGGCAGGGGCTGTCTGGCTCCACGTGGGTCCAGAGCCACCTCCAGCCCCTGCCCAGCACACAGCCAGACCCCTGCTCCAGGACAAACTCCAGCAGCCAAATGAAGGCATTTCTCCAAAAATTCCCAATAGCGCTCTGCTCCCGGCAGATATCACATCCTCATCCCACTTTCCCTCTCCACTTGGGAGGGAAAACCCTGGAACTTCTGATGAAACTTCAGGATTGAGCCCTGAAGCCTTCCCACTGCTGAGCTGGGACACTCTGCAGGTGTCCGGCTGGGACCAGCCTGCTCTTGGCTTCAGAATTCCTGGTATCCCACGGAAAACCTGTCCACAGGCACAACAATCAGCACTCAGTGTTTCCAGATGTTAGTTTCTCCTATAAATGGGTGTTAGCAAAAAGCAGATGGAAAGATAAGTCCCTGTCTGCTGCAGCAGCCCCGGCACTCCCTTTGCTCCGCTCTCGGTTATCTCCTCAGCTGCTGGAATCACCTCGTGGCAGGCTGTGATTTATGGCTTTTCTGGCTGCTGGTTTAATTACTAACTTGTTGTTCTGTGATTCAGTTTGAGATCAGAAAGGTCCCTGAGAGGCTGAGAGAGAGGGGTTAATCCTGATGTTCCTCTCAGAGCAGGTTCAGCTCCTGCTACCCAGGCAGGTGCTTGAAAGGACACGGGCATCCCCCAGGGCCAGTAACATTTGGGCTTTCTGGCTTCTTAAATCCCTGCTTTGGCCACCTGAGGTTCAACCACCCCCCCTAAGAGTGCCTGCAGCAGAGAAACCACGGGACCTCCAGAGCCTTGTTCCCTTTTTTGGCTGCCAATGCCTCGCAGCTCCCAGGGTCCCATCTGGATGGTAACTGGGTCAGGACCTGTCCAGGTTGCTCTTGGCTTCCCCTTTGGCACTTCTCTGGATAACCTGCTGTCCTCTCCACCCTCAGACTGTCCCCACGTCCCCCAGCACCCTGGCTCTGGCTCCCACTTCCCTGCCATGTCCCTCAGGCAGGGACTCTCTTGTCCATGGTTCTGCTAAGAGTTTTCTGATTACATTAGAGCTTGGTCACTGTTTCCATTTGCTTTCCCCTGCAGCCTTTTCTCAGCCAGACCATCTACCACACCAATGTTTCTGTAACCTGCAGACAAACCTGGCCCTGCTTGCTGTTCCTTCCCCCCTCCGAGACACTGATCATTGGAGAAGCCCAAGCAAACCCAACGCCTTCAGCTGTCAGGATGTATCGGGAATTCTTGAAACACATCAGCTCCTTTTTAGCTTGGGAGATGAGAAAGCAGCTAGACAGAGGCTTTAAGGAGAGAAGAAATCGTTCCCCAAACTCAGCATTGCCAGCTTTCTTCCCTGATACACAGAGAGCATCAGCCCAGAGAGAACACGAGGGACCCGGCCGGGAGCCCCAACCTCCTCCCAGCCCTGCAGAGTCACTGCAAAGCTTCTGATCAAACCTCTGCCTTTTGGTGCTCCAGGTGCTACAACTTTTTATGGTGCAAATGCATATCCCTCATGAAATTCAAAGGTTTGAACTCAGATGTGAAAACACTCGAAGTGCACCCACCACGAAGAGAGAAATGTCTCACCCCCAGCCCAGTCCCCGGCTCTCTCTAAGGCCAAGCAGCCTGCATAGGATGTCCCTGGCTATTGGAACACAAATAGCAGCCTATTTTTGTATAGCATTAACTCCTGGAGACAATCCAGAGGCAGCTATTACCATCCACGCTGACTTCAGGCTGACTCACATCCTCAGCTCATACATGCCATTGTCTTTATTCAGATTTCCCCTTTACATTGCAGGCATCTGACATCACTTAATTACAGCTCTTTTTTTCCCAGCAAACATTTCTTTTGTTTCTCCCCTTTATATTTAGGATATTTATAAAGGGGTAAAGCAGGCGTTAATGAAGATGTTCCAGTTGCAGAAGATTGCCACAGCCCTGGAGAGGAATGGAAAACATTCTTCACATCCAGTAACCAGGAGCTGGAAACTGGGACCACCCCTGCCCATCCCCGGCCATGTCACCCAGCTGGGAGCACCCAGCACAGCCCCTGGGGGCCTTGCTGAGTGCAGTGAAGGTTGCCCCTGAACAAATGACTGGCCAGCAAATGTCAGTCCCATTAATATTTGCTTTTGCCTGGCAACAGACATCTCTGCTGAGGGTGCATGGGACCGATGGCACAGGACCCAGCTCTGAAAGGACACACTGAACAGCATCACCTGAATGCCTGCAGGTTATCTCACCAAAGACAATTCCCATTTTATTCTGATTCTTTTTCCAGAGATGCTTTGTAAAAGGGAAGAAAATGAGAGAGCTTGAAGTGGAGGCAGACACACAGAAAGTGCTGAATAAAGGCAGAGCATTAATCCGGGGGGAAATGGATTTAATGGTCTGCTCAGCTGCACCCTGCCCGGAGCACGGGGCAGGAACAAGGACACATTAGACCATAACTTCAGTGGAGAATTGTCCAAAGCCTCCTAGGTTTAACAGATTACAGCAGATTATGCTAAATAATGATTTATTTATTTGGAGCTGGATTTCACACACCCGGTTTCCAGCCTGACCGCACGCAGGGGCATGGAACTAATCTGCAGCAGCAAGTTTAAGGGAATGCAAATCAGTAAGGGATACAGAAGAGCAAGATTATAGCAACATTTTCCTAAAGTCAGGCCTGACACACTTGTTTGCATAGCAAACCCTCCTGAGTGACAATGGCTGAGAACTGGAGAGCAGCAGAGGTGCAAGCTCTGGGGGTGAACAGAAAGTTTCAAAGAATAAAATGCTGATGAAAACCAGAAATGAGACCACATAAGGATTTTCTTTCCCTCTGTTTCAAAGAATGTATGAGCTTTCAAGAACCTACCATCAGCATCTGGGAGCCCAAACACCCCCAGATAAGATGAAAAGCACCGAAAAGTTTCCAGGAGCACAAGCAGGTCACAGAGAGCCCCAGCCCCTGCTAGCCCTTACCCTTCCTTCCCTGCCCAGGCAGTTTTATTCCAAAAAGAAGGAGGAAAACTGCATGGAAGACAAGCAGAGAAGTCAACAAACACTCAGCAATAATTCAGATGGTGTGAGCAATGTGGCATTCAGAATAATAAATGGCTCACTCCAGCTATCAACTGCACTTTTTATTATTACTATTATTTTTTAAGACTGGCTTCAAACTCCTTATTCAGTTACTGGGACCTATTGATGTCTCCTCTGCCAAATCAATATGCTTTCCTAGAGAACATGGAGTACAAATCCATACTCCTCCTGCCCAGCAGTAAAACCAGGCAGGCTGGGTGTGTGGGTGCCTGGCTGAGAGCTGTGCAGGTAGAGCACTAAACCTGCCAGCTGTGGATGGATGCTTGGCTAATAAAATAACCCCTTTGTGTGTCCATCTGCACTCACCCCCTCTTGTTCACTGACCTGGAACATCATTTGCAGAATGCCCCTGTGAAGCAAATTCCCAGGTGAGCATCCTAAGGCTCAGGGTCCTACTCAGGGACAATTTTTGCTGGCAAAGTCATCCTGGCCTAGAAGATGCAGCCTCCAGAGAGATCAGGGCTCCTACTGGGAACTGCTTCAAACATTCCCTTGAGCACAGGCCCTGGGGAATGGTCCCATCAGGGGGAACCTGACTGATCCTGCACACCCCGGGCACAGGCAGGAGCTGAGGAGGTGCCACCAAATCACCCACCAACCCCCCCCCAGGAGATGGGGGATGCTCCCCAGGGACCAGCTCTGGCAGCACACAGGGAGAGGTGGCCAGGGGGCATGTACATCAAGGGTCAATGTGTCCTGAGTGACAGGGTGGCACAGGCCACCAGGCATGGCACAGCACCCAGGGGACTGTCACCCACCCCAGCACCCTCTGGATTTGTGTGACCAGACACAGCACCCAGGGCACGAGTGGAAATCATGAAACCCCTGCAGGGTGGCACTGAATCACCCCTTCAGGGAGGCAGCTCCACTTGCCAAGGCCATGCAGGGTGTTTTCAGCAGGACAGGAGCAAGGGCTGGGGACAGGCTGGCAGCTCTTGGCTTTCTGCTGGCCCCTGGGATGGTGGCAGCATTTATCATGTTCCCTACCCCTGTGCTGTGCCTGGGGCACGGGGTTAATTTAAACCAGCAGCCAACAACTAGATGGAGAAGAAGTGATTTTCTCCATCAACATTTATTAACAACAGAAGCCAGTCCTGGACCTGCTGGAAACTGCAGCACAAGCCAAAGCTCCTTCATCCCAGCCCAGTCCTGCTTTGTCAAAGAGGATAAAGATTCAGAACTGATTGTTAGAGACAAACCAGTTATATGGGTTTTTTGTTTTCTTGTATTTTTAGTTGATGCTTTTTAAAGTTGTTGTGGTTGTTTTTTTTTTTTTTTAATATAGCCAAAGAGTTAGGAAGAGGTGTTTAGTCAGAACAAAATGTTCCCCTCGGTGCAAGGTTTTTCTTTCCTGACTGTTTGGTTTACAAACACACATGAGATTCGAGTTATTTGTTTTATAATGCTAAAAACACTGTTTCAAGTGTATATATTTGTGACTGACTTTGGAGACCAGATTTATTATAGAGTTAAAACCGATTTACATTAAGATGAAAATCGAGCTCGTTTGCCCCATTTTATGATCATTGTAACAGCAATCTACTCTGGATCATTTCTGGGTTTATATTCAGTACAAGAAGATTTTAATGAGCCTATTGCTGTGGCTTTGAGTGACTACACAGGAAGATGATACTAAACTGCATCTTTTTCTCTTCGGCTTTAATTCACCAATTTTCTCTCTGTTGTTTTTCTTCAGCATTCCTCCTGTATTTAAATGTCTGAACATCAGCCCCAAGTGCCTGCAGGACCCAACTCCCTCTCCCTGGGTCTGGGGCAGCTTGTGCTGGGGTGGATTCCTAAGGAGCAGATCAATAACTGATCTCAAAGGATTGATGCCTCTCTGGCTTGTGCTTTCTCTGCCACGTTTACTCCACCATCTGTCTGCAGTCTGCAGGGGCAGATCTGCCATCCCCACCCTGCACTGGGGAGCTAAAAATAATCCCCTGAGTGCATACATTAAGTCATGTACACAAAAGCAGTGTGTGAAGTGTCTGTCTGCACTGCTGATTAAATCTGTGCTGGAACACCCCTGGCCCTGATGTCTCCTCTTTTTTGGCAGCCCCAGCACAGGCAGAGGAGTGGGTGCCACAGCAGTGGATAACGTTTCCTTCCTCTGCTGAGGGCAGCTCAGGTGTTTGCTGCTGTACCTGCAGGGCCTGCACACCACAAATAAAGAAAAAATGAGAAGTAGAGAGTGCTTGGAGAGAAGTGCCTCTGAGCAGTCACTCAGATCCAAGAGGAAACCCCAACTAGCTCATGTTAATTACCCCTTCGTGTTTCCCTTCTCCTCATCTTTGAGCCCTCGAGCACCCCTGACACCAGAGTCCTCCTGGCCCTGGGCTGGGGAGGGGGAGCAGCTGGAGCTGGGAACAGAGTTAACTTCCCTCCCTTGCTCGGTCACTCACAACAGCTCCTGAACTTGCTAATGGAGCAGAAGAAATCCTGATCTGGAGGCTGGCAGGACCCTGGAGCATTCACCATCCAAAGGTTTCCAGAGCAGCTCCCCTGGGCACCTGCAGCCCAGCACTGCACAGCCAGGGGCAGCCACAACCTGCTGGGACCACAAAGGAATTCTTTCCCTGCAGGAGCTTTGGACAATCCAGAATGTCAATATTTACCTCTTTCTTTAGTTTGATTACATCCTGTAATATTTTTCCAAAAGATCCACTGGTTAAAGCAAAGTTCACCAAGGCTGAATGCTTCACAAGGTGCAGATTCTCTTGTGCAAGCCCTTAAGCTTTTCCTCAATTTCCTCATTATTTGGTTTCTTCTGCAATTATTGACTTAATCCAAAACTGGATGAGCATCCCATGCACATTTATGACCATACTGACACGTGTGCTCAAGCAGATCTACACTGATTTATTCACATGGAATGGAAGTGCCCACATGACTCTGTGGGAGGAAAGAGAGACAGAAGATGCAGTCTGGGGACAGGCAGATGTTCATCATCCTCTGGTCTGAGCATCCTTTATCTGGGAGCTGGACATCTGCCTGACACAGCTCCATGCCATGGAAATCAGCATGGCAAAATGCTGCTGGCATCCTGGAGGGCTTAGAGGATTTTCCCAACCCTGTCCTGGTGCTGATCTGCCCCCAGGGAAGGGAGATTTGCCCCCTGTCCCCATCCCAGATCCCTCACTGACCCTCTGAAATAAATAGCAACATCAGTTTTCATCCCTGACTTCTTTACCTGGCTCTCCATCTTCTCTGCCATCCCCTGGCTGAGGGGCAGCTGCTCCTGCTCTGGTCCAGGCAGAAGTGTCCTGAGCTGCTTCTCTCATGCTTCTAATTGACAATTCTGTAATAAGCTTTTTGCTAGTGAGAGAATTCATGTTAAATAGCTTTTCTTGTCTGATATTCCTTCTCATTTTTCTTTCTTGTCTGCTGCTAACATCTGTTGGACAAAATTGATATCAACAGGGGATCCATTACTGTCCTGCCAGGGCTGCACCATCAATCCCAAAGCTTCAGAGGTTAGAATAAAAAATATTCTCATGTTCAAAGGAAGGGAGTGAAACTCAGATATGGCAGATACATTTTATCCCTAAAAATTATGTTTTTATGGAAACTGTGATAGCAGTTTTTTCAACTTAGTAGTACATTTTGTACTTTTCTCCTTTGCACGTTGCCCCTTATTTGTTTTTCTGTTGTTTGTAGTCAAACCACATTATCTGCTGCATCGCCCCATCACTGTGCTCCCTGGCACCAGCCCAGTCCTACCCAGCCAGCATATTAATCCTGACAGCACACCTGGGGTTTCACTCATCCTTACTTTGCCTTTTAATAGCTGTGTCCCCATGCACTCAATTTATTATCTTGTTTATACCAAAGAGCAAAGTGAAGAGCTGTGCACCCGAGTAAATCACCTCAATTATCAAACTCAGCTACTTGACCAAAGCCTTTAAGCCACTGTAAAGTCACACTTAAAACCCTGTACCCAAGTACATGAAGATATCTTAGTCTGCATCCCATAATACATACCCACCCCCGAGAGGCAACACATCTGTGAGAGTGATGTGGGCTTTGGATTGCCAATGCTTTGAAGCTCCTGGAGCAGACAGATGTTCCAGCTAAGAGCAAAGCTGTCTGGGGCTCAGCTCCCACCCCCTGAGCAGGTTTTGCCAGCCCAGAACCGGTCCCTCTGGGCTCTCAGCACATTTCACTGGGACATACACAGACACCTGAAGAACAAACAGCAACGAGGCAAGGGGTTTGTCACAGGTGCCTTGGTAAAAATGACCAGAACAAGGTCCTGCAGTGCAAAGGAGCAATCCTGACCCCAGGGGAGTCCCTGTGCTTTCTCCTGGGGTAAGCACAAGTTGGTTTCCTTCATTTTTGGGCAGGGCAATTTACCCCTAAAGTTTCCCTGTCTGGAGACAGCAAAGCTGATTAAGATACCCCTGACCTGATCAGACACAGGAGAGGTTTTATGTTCCCTGTTTTAGCGTTGTTCCTGCTCTGCTCTTCATGTCAGGATTCTCCCAGGGTGAGGGGTGCAGAGTTGGAGCTGCTTTTCTGTAAGATCCCAATTATTTGAGAGATCCCCTTCAAAAGCCTCTCCCTGAGTCCTGCCTGTTTGTCAATGATCACTCCATCATCCTCACCTTGGGCAACCCAGCCAGGCTGGCAAATATTTGGGTTTATAATTATGTCAGCAAATGCCAGATTTCCCCCTCAAGTGAGGGTGCTGGGACCAGCACAAGTTCATTTTCTCCTTTTGCATTTGCAGAGAAGCTGCTGGGGGGGAGCAGGCTGGTGCTGGGGATGCAGCCAGAGCTGCCCAGGCCCTGGCAAATGCTTCTCCAGAAGTTCAGCCCAGGCTGCAGAGGGAAAGAGAGGATATTTTGGCACAAGGTGCTTTCCCTCCCTACCCAGAGGATGTGTTGTTCCCTTCACTCCAAGGGGGGTTCATCAATCCAAACATGTGTTTTGCTGGTCTGTCCTGTGTGTCACTCCAAGCAAACTCTTTCCCATCTCACAGCAACTATCAGAGTCTGGAGCCAATGCACCATTGAGGAAAATAATTATCCAAAAAGTAATCAAATTAATTGACCAGCGATTCTGTGAGGCTGTGGGGATAATTAAAACCAACACGTTTGGATGCATTTATAGCATGAATGCTCAGGGCTGCAATGTTAACTGGCTTTTCCAGCCCCTTCTTCACCCCTTGCATCCCCATCCCTACAAACCAGAGTAACCAATACGTATAATGCACTTTTTTCTTAACAGTTTTCTTGTGACTGTGACCCACACGGTTGAGGCTCAAGAAGAACATGACTCAGGAAGGCAGAAGAGAAGATGGAGGCAGAAGAGTTATTCACCACATCCCCCCAAACCAGAACTCCCTGAAACCAGGGCAGGGGATGTCTGAAACCAAAGGAAGGCTTCTTGAATCATTTGGCTTCCATTCAGTTTTTAGAGCAATTAGTGAACTGGAAACTGCTGCCAGGGGAGGCTGTGGAGCTGGAGCACAACAGAGGAACCAGGTGGATTCTTGGAGAACAGATGTGTAAACAGAGACTCAAAGCAGCAAGCAGGGCTCTACCCCCAGAAATAGATTTTCTGCCTCAGATTTCTGTCCCCTGGCCTGAGGTGTCCCCTTGCTCTGCTTGGGGAGACCAAGGGGAAGACCTGGTGGTCTGTGCCATGGGATCCTCCTGCCCAGGGATGTCCTAGAGGTCCTGGGACACTTGGCCCTGGGTGGGCACTGGGACCACAGCTCTGACAGCTCTTGGGCAGACTGCCACAGGGGCATGAAGGATGCTGAGAGCACATTTGAGTGTGTGTTCATCACCAACTAAAACACCATCTGAGGAGCAGAGATGGATGGAGAGGCTTAATTAACTGCTTCTTGTGGCATGTTTGTAATCATTTGGTTGATATTTCTGCAGTCCTTTACAAACTTCATTAAATTTCCTTGCCTCACAGGCATTTCTACCTCTTATAATCAGCCTCATTCCTGTCAAAGATAAATTGCTTAATGGGATAAGTTGATCCTATACAAACACTTGGAACTGGTGCTGAGGAGCAGCGCAAGGCCCTGGCACCAGGCAGGTTCCTGTTTGTCTTTGGGGTAATCTGTCAGGAAATAAAAATGGGGACACTTTGCTTCCAGAGCTGCATTCATCAGGCTGTACAGAGACTAGAAAATAGTAGTGGAGTTAAACAAACAAACCAAACTAAACTAGAACACTTAATAAAAGGCTTCTCAATCGGTGATGTCTGTATTTAACATTGATGTGCTGCAGCTACCAAGATACCACTTTCAATAGTTAATATTTTCCCCTAGACCAGACCCAAGCTCCACAGCTTTACTCTTTTAAACCAGTTCCTGATAGTTCATATTTTTGAGAAACAGCTGATAACAGTTCAGGTGTCCCATACCCACCGTGACTTCAGAGCCTCCCAACATCCCTGCTTCCCTCCCTCTGCTCCAAGCAATGAGCAGGAAAACACCTCCACACCCTCCTGGAACCAGGACAAGGGACATCAGAGCAGTGTCTGCTCGGGCAGTTTCAGGGTGTTTCCCCATGGATTTTCCTGCCTGAGCCTCCCTGGTGCAGGCAGAGCCAGGACCATCCCGGGGGTGATGGTGGAGAAACCAGAATGCCAGGAACTCCAGTGCTTGAATGTTGATGTGGGTGTAATCTCTTAATTAACACATATTTTTAAAAAGAGCTTAATGCTCATGACAAAAAGCACTGAAACTTAATGCACTAACTCAATAACAGCATAACCTACTTTCTTCCAAATAAAGCAGGGAATTATTAGACATCAATGCATCATTTGATAATGAGTTGTAATTCTGTATTAATTTACTTACTAGTTGATTAGATATGAGATTTACAAAACATGTTAGAGTCTGTGGTTCCAGAAAACTAGTTCAGCATCCCCCCCAAAAAAATGTTATTAATTTTTTCTCTATGGTGCACATGAAATAATTAATTAGTCGGCACTGAAATACAATCCATAAAAAATTAGATCTCTCTTAGTTACAACATTAGAAATAACACAGGCAGGACCACAGAGCCTCTGTCTGCAGTGGAAACAATCCCACTGGTGGAAAAAACTTCTCCCAGGAAGGAGGTGACTCTTCCCTGACCTGTCCTGACAGAGCAGCCCCGATTGCTACACAAGTGTTTAAACAGGGACAGAGCAAGCAGACCAACACCACCACTGTTCCTTTCCCCAGTTATGAGAGCTATGTGCAATTTGTGAGAGGTGATGAAGGGAATAAAGACACCCCAAGGCCTTTAGGTCCAGCCAGGGGTAAGGTGGCAAAGGGTGAGGATCTGCAGCCTCCCCGTGTCTCTGCACCCCCATTTCCAGAGATCTGAGCAATAAACAGCTGGTGACAGCCCCAACCACAGCTGCACTTCCATTTGAAGGTGACAAGATCTGCTTTTGCAAACTTCCCTGTCTCCTTGTGTCCTTTTTTTTGCCTCCCAGATCACTCGTTTGAAACTTGAGGAGCCCAAATTCAAAAGCAAGAGTCACCAGAAGAGACTTTAAAGAGAAACAATGAATAAACAGCTTCTTAACCTCAGACCCATCCTCCACAACAAGTCGTTCTGTGCCCCAGAAATCCCGGGCTCTGGGTACTGAACTTTCCTCTTGCAGCAGGAGATGCTCTCAGCTCCCCTGCCCCGGGAGCTCAGCCTGGCCTGACACCACGGGGATGGTTTGCTGGGCTGACAGGGCCCCAGCTGATGGAAAGCAGAGCAAGGAAATGTACCCCAAGTGAACAGGTGCCTTTTTGTGTGCATTACAGTGGTGCAAAAATGCCAAGGTTTTCCCTATGCCTCCTCCTGTTTCTTCACCTCCGAATCAAAGAGCAGCAGCTCATTCCCTCTGTCACTCCCCACCCTTCCCCAGAGCAGAAGAGAGAGGATAGGAGCTGACAGGGCCAAGATTATTTATAGGGATTAACTCCCCTGGGGCTCCCTGATGTGCAGCAGACCCTTGTCCTGGTGCTGGGAGCCCCATGCCCAGGAATCAGCCAGCCACAGAGCAAGGTCCTTTTTGACAAAAAAAACCCCAAAACCACTGTCAGGCTTGAGCATGCAAACAGGGAGGAGGCTTGTGGGTTCCTTCCAACCCAATGTAACTTCATCTCCTCCCCAGGTCTGGCTCCACCAGCCCAGCCCAGCCCCAGGAGGTGCTGGTAGCCCCGAGCTGTGTGTGATGCTCTGGGCACAGCCTGTCCCTCTGCAGCCACCCCCAGAGCAGGGGCACGTTCAGATGGGGATTTTTGGCTTTTGTTTTGATCAACAGGGTTGATCAGTATAATACCTCTAAAGCCAGAGCAGATGTTTCAGTGCTGTGACCTTTCCAGGGGCTGGGGGGAGGTGAAGCCCTGCAGATGCTGGGCACCTTCCTGAGCCATCCCCCCAGGGGCAGCCCCAGGCTGCCAATCAAAACTAATTTTAGAAGCTAATGAGGGCCAAATGAGGTGGATAATTTGGTGGATATTCCCATACCACTGCCACGGGCATCAGTGGAGGAAAACTCATGGCCTGGGGTCCATTGTGGGTTAGACACACTGAATTCCATGGATATAAAGCTTTGCTACTGAGAGAAAAAACAGCTTTTCTTTCCAGAAATCAGTTTAACTTCCCCACCAGGGAGAGAAAAGAGCCATGGAGCTGTGCCCATGAGCTTGGGAAGAGCTTTTCCATTCCTTTTCCATCCTTTCCAACCCAACACCCAGGGAGCTCAGGACCCTCTGCAGAGCCAGCAGCAGGGGGAGGGGGGGGCTGTGCAGAACCCCCCCAGTCACAGGAAACACCATTAATGCTAAAATAACAACACCCTGCACACCCCCCCAGGCAGCCCTGCCCAGCTCTGGGGCTTCTGCACTCCCAGGAAAGGTGGGTGAGTTAAGAAAGGGAAATGTTCCCTTCTGATGAGGAGAAAAGCCTCAGCAGCCAAAGGGAAGGTGTGAGAGCCCAGGCTGGGGACAGGGACAGGGACAGGAGTGTCACCCAGGATGGATCAGGCACAACTTCAACCTCCTGAGCTGCTCCAGGCTCTGGCTGATTACCCTGATTTCACCTTGAATTTAAGTTCTGTTCAATTCAGTGTAAATCCCAGTGCAGACCATGGACAGGAGGGTGAGCAGGAGGCTGGGGAGAGCCAGGTGAGGGACAGAGGGACAAGGAGCTGGCTGGGGGGATGCACCCAGAGCTCTGCCCTGGACCCAGGGGTGTTTGACATCTCTGTCAGCCACATGGACAGTGGCACTGAGAGCAGCCCCAGCAGGGATGCTGTGAGACCCAGCTCTGGGGTGTGCTGGGCTCAGGGAGCCAAAGGATGCTGTGGGATGTGTGGTCCCTGGATTGATACTGAAACTTCCAGGGAAGATCACTCAGAGCCCTGCTGTGCTGGGTATGAGGGGATGGGAATTAGGGAAGCTGAATAAATACTAAACGTTAAGGTTTCCCTTCAGTAAATGATTTGTATGCATAAATAACACGGGGAGGTGTCAATAAAATCATCCACAAATTCTGTCAAATAGCACAGTAATTATGGCTTCTGCTTGCTAGCAATAAAATGATACATTAGCTGAGCTTCCCCAAAACACAAACACCTTCATCTTCATTGAAGATGAATGCTAATGTGCTGAATTGTCAGACAAAACTTAATTGCTCTTTTTAATTTTCATTAGATGATAACCAGCAGCCACGGAAGTGGTTCTGGTGACCTTGGATTTCCATAGACCTGCAGTCACAGGAAAACCCATCACTTCTATCCCTAACCTGGTAACTAACTCGGGGCCAGAGCATCCTGTGTCCCCCTCCAAGTCTGAGCCTGCTCTGGGCTCATTCCCAATGGGTACAACACCCCAATCCTCACTGGCCAGGAGAACTCTTTCTGCCTCTCTTTGAGCAACCTGAACCTGAACTGATTTCAAAGATAGCCTGGCTCCTTTTCCATTTTTCTCCCCATTTGTGTTTTGCAACAATGCATCTGCAGAAGAAAAAAATATCACCCAGCTACTTCCCATCTCCATGGCAACATCCTGCTCTGGCTCCAGTTGATAAATACTTCCCAAACCCCTGGTACTGTAGGTCAGCTGCTGCAAAAACTACAGACTACCACTCACAAGTAACTCCACAATATTTAACATGTTGTCTGGGTGAAGAGCAGCCTCCTGCCTTCTGCCCGTGCACACCCCAGTTCCTTCCTGGTATCCCTGATCTCCAGACAGGAGCTGCAGAGGCTCTGGCTCCATCCCCATGCCCAAGCACTACAGCTGCTTACAAGAGACTCAGCTGGAAGTAACATGGCAGGACAGAAAATTAATTCTCTCTTGGCCCAAACCAGGACATCATCCCAGTCCCTGAACGGCCCCACGGGATCCATGAGGTCCCAGCCATGGGCAGTCGGTCACTGAGAAGCTGCTGTTGCACATCTGTCCACATCTGCTTCTCCCACCCCTGCCCTTGCTCCCTGAGCTCACCTCTGCAAGAAGAGGGAGGAAAGGAACCTTCTTGCCCATCTCCTGGGGCTAAAACCTGAGGAGGAGTCAGCAGAGACCCTGGGAAGGTTCCCACCTTTGTGCTCCCTGCAGAGCTGCCTTGTCCCCACGTCCCCGCTCAGGGACCTTCCTGCTCCTCTTGACTCCTCCTCAGGGGAATTTTTCCCTTCAGCCACACAGAGTCAGCAGGAGCTGCTGTGCCTGCTGGAAGGACCCTGCAGGATAAGTCCAAATGACCAGTCAGTGTCTCTGGGTCCTTTTTTAGCTGCTTTCCCAGCATGCAGAGACTGACTCAGTTCCCTCTGGAAATTCCAAGCTGATGGCAGGGTGCTGCACCCAGCCCTCCCTGGGCTTTGCTGCCTCATTTCCCCTCATCCCACCGGGATCTAAAGACCCAAACCAGATCCTGACCTGGGTGAAGTGCCCAGGCCCAGACCAGAGAATCACCCCAGAAATTCCTGCTGGTTTGAACCAAGGCTCCTTGCTGGTCCCTGCGTGTCACAGCCCTGGTGAAGCACCTCGGGAAAGTCACGGGGATGTTTGTTGGTCCAGAATGTAAAATGAGCCTGAGCTGCTTCAGGGGGTTCTGGACTGATGAGTCCCATCAGAGCAGAGCACTCAGGAGAGTGTTAGGTCTGGATCTGAAGACATCCAGAGAAGAAGAGAGCAGCTAGCCAAATCTGTCCCCTAGATCCTCACATTCCAAAATTTCCACCTTGTTAATAATTTTTCTCTGGCCTCAGCTTAAAGCTATTGGGTCCTTTTGTGCTTTCCTCTGAAGAAAAGGCCATTGAGTAGCTGGAGCTGCCTCCCTGTGAAGGTTCTTATCCACTGAAATTAAGTTACAAGCTGCTTTTTGATAAGATAAACAGACTGAGCCCCTTAAGTCTATCACTGTGAAATATTCTCTCCAGTGCTTGATCACACTTTATTCTTCTTTTCAGCTCAGTGACATGGCAGCAGAAAGGTAAAAAAAAAAAGAATCAGGAAAGAAGTAGAAAAAAAGAAAGCCCCAGTACAGGAGATAAAGGGATATGCTATTGGAGGGAGAGAATATTCTGGGATTTCACAGGAGGTGCCACACTTGTTCTCCATCTCTAGCACAGATTCAGTGCAGAGCCCCCGGGGAGCTGGATGCACGTTGTCTGCAGGACTCTGAGCTGGACTCAGGCTGAGCAGGGGCTGCCCTCCTGGCCAAGGGTTTCAACACCTTCCTCCAGACCCCCTCCCAGCAGCTGCTCAAACCCCACCACTGCCAGGATCAGCTCATAGTGACCAGAAACTCAGCTTAAACTGGGGGGTGTGAGCCAGGGAGCTGGGGCCCCTGCATCTCGGATTTATTTTCTGGCTCTACTTGCAGCACGCAGGTCACTGGGAGCCCCAGGAGCTGTGATTCCCAGCACTCCATCCCTGGACACAGCTCCCTGTCGCCAGGGCCAGGCTGGGGGTCCCTGGGCCACCTCTACACATTCTGCAGGACAGGATAGAAATGGTGCTGGCTCTTCTAAAAATCCTTAACCCTGACTTCCAGCAAACAGCCAGCAAGAGTTCACAGTCCCCAGTCCCCTTGCAGTGTTTAAAACCCAGTTCCCTTACAGGTGGCACTGGCAGGGGCAGTGTCCTTTGTTAGATTACTGACCCTTTCACTTCATTAATTTGTAATTTGTCAGTTCAATTTGATCAAATACGTCTGACTTGCAGCCACTTGCACTGAAAATCATACATCTTTCCCCTTTTATTGCCCACATTGTGGCAGGTGTTTCTCAATAATTCAATCAGAGCCTGCAGGAAGCTGCTGTTTAATTAATAAAGAAAATGGCTAAGTGACTAAGTGTGTGGAGGGGAAAAAAAAATGGATAAAAATCCCTGGTGATGTACAGTGGTTCTTGTTAAGGGCTCTGACATTCAGACCTTCTCCTTTCCACTGTTGCTGGATTTAGAAGGGAACCCCATGGGGGGGATTCCAGCCTGGGGTGTCTGGCTGGGGGTGCTGAGCTCTGCTGCTTTCCCTTGGCAGTTCAGTGCTGCCAGAGCAGAGAGGGATGGGTCTGGGAGCTGCCCAGCCCTGCAGGGCTCTCACCCCCTGGGGAAAGGTCCTGCTGGAGCTTGGGTGATGCTCAGGAGCTGGAGAGCTGCATCCCGGTGCTGAACTGGAGCTTCTCCCCAGTTAGGATGTTGTCATTAATTCTCTGAAGAGTCCTTGCTTAGGAATCCCATCAAGGCTAATGAATTGTTTTTCTCTAATTATATAGTTTTTTCTAGTTTAATGGACCATATATTACTAGACTTATAGAAGTGACATTCTATTTTCGGGATGGAAATACTTAAATAAGAGACATATTCTTGCTAGCAGCATCAGTTGTCAGTTACAGTTGCTTTTAATGAATCTGTTGGAAAATACTGTCCTTTTGAGTATAGATTTTTCTTATTTTGTAAGCTAAAGGGGCATACAAAAAGCCAAAACCGAAACATGTTCTGGTGCTGTGTGTAAAGCAGATATTTTTGCTGCTGTTGATGCAATTTCTCTCTGCAAAACAAGATCTCCAGGTCTCTGCAGCCAGCTGAACCCTTCTGGCTCCAGTGATATCAGAGGAAAAGCAGCACAGAGCAGATGGGAGCCCCATGAGAGCTTTCTTTCTCCCCAAATAAATCAACAACGTGGATGCTTCTCCAGCTGAAACCATTTCAAAAGAGACACAGGTGGTGACATCTCCCTGCCCATGCTGGCCCCAGAGCCCACCAGTGTCCCTCAGGCTGGAGGCAAACCCTGGGCAAGACACACACAGCGCCGTGGCCAAGGGCACTTTGCCACGACCACCACTGAAAAATGAGGCTCTGAGACAGCTTCAGTGTCTGAAAACCCTCAGATCCTGTCCCTGTCCTGGCCTACCTCTCTGGTTTCCCATGAACAGCCCCAACCCAGCCTGGGGTACACAGGGACCCCCCACACCAGTCACTGCCTGAGCCAGAGGACTCAGCCCAGCTCCTCTGCAGATACCTCCTGAACGTGTCCTGAGGAGACTGTGTAGGGCAAAATAGATACACTCCTAAAATAGGAACTGCTTAAAAAAGAAGAATTGCAACTGCTTTAAAAAAGAAAAAAAAAAAAAGTCATCTTGAATGCTAATACATAAAACCTTCAGCCCACTGCAGCCACACCACAGATTCAGTTCCGTACAGAGATTATGTTAATATATAGAGATAAAAAAAGAAGTTGTAATATTGAGTTAGATCAAAGTTTGTTCATTTCAGTCACTGTCTTTGGCCCCAGTCAGTGATGCCTGGTTCAAAGTGAAGTCAAAGGCCTCTGCAGAGCACTGAGCTGAGCAGTAATTACCACGGGAAAGGCAGCAAGTTTAGAGCAGAGAGTTGCTTGATCTTGCTCTGACATTAGTTGCTTCAGCTGCTGGGTACTGGGGAGGAATGCTGAGCTCCTCCTTAGGCCAGTGCTGCTGCTTGCAAAGTTTTGGGGTTTTTTTCCTTCCCAGGGAGGCAGCAGGATCCCACTCCTGGGGCTCAGGAGCAGCCAGGCTCCTGCTCTCATTTTTTGGGGGATGAGGATCAGTCCCTTCCCCACCACCCAGCAGGGTTCCAGCCACCCTCCTGCCACACACAAGGCAGAAAGTTCCTTTCTGTTCACTTTCCATACCAGATAAATAGGCTCAGCCTGAACAAGCACATTAGGGATGGAAGCATTAAGTTTTATAGGTGCAGGAGAGCTGAATGAATTAAACTGGAGAAGTCTCTCAGGAGGCTGATAGCAACAAGAGCCATCTATCACCTCTCCAGCAAAGGGCCAGAGATTTTTCCTTCTCTTTCTGGAGCCTCCCAAAGGCACAGCAGGTCTTTGCCTCGACCCACCCCCGTTGGAAGGGCCATAAGTGGGGGTCAGTTCCCCAGGATGGCTCTGAGCCCCCTGGGAGATGAGGAGCTCCCAGCATCAGCCCAGAACCAGCAGAACAGCTCATTTCTGATCCAAACCTGCTCAGAGTTCAACCTAACAGCTTCCTACAAACTGTTCCTGTCAAGCAGAGAACCACTGAGAGGATGCATTACTCATAGATTCAGAATGGAGTAAAAACACAAAGTACCTTGAGGAACAAGGATCCAACCCCCAGCCAGGAGCTCTGCCCACCCCAAACCATGGGGGGTGGGAGGTGCCCACCCTGGGCAAGTCCTGGCCCCTTCCCCATCTCCCAGAGGCACAAACCTGTCACCAGCTTTGCTTGAACTAAAGAGCAGAGAAATGTCACCCGTGGGAGAAGCTCCACAAGCCAGAGAACAACTCCTCATTGTACTGGGGAACAATATTTAGGGCAGGCTGTGGGTAACTAACCCTGAGCCCAGCTCCCCCCCAGCCAAACCCCCATCCCTGGAGCTCCCAGTCCTGCCCAGGGCTGGGGCACAGAGCTCTCTGCTTGGCACGTCCCAGGGTGGTGCTGGGGATCAAATGAAATGTTTTGTCATGAAATCACAGCACAAGTACATGTTATTACCTCGCTTCAACAGCAGCAGAAGCAACATTTCGGGGCTGAGTGGGAGACACAAAAGACCCAATTCTCTGCTGCTCCCTCGCTCCTGCCAAGGCAGCTGCATTCACACCCTCCTCGAGCTTCTCTTCTTGTTTTTCTGCCAGTGAATACAGAGGCAAATTGCAGCCAACACCACATTGTGATGGTTTAGCACTGACTTCAAGGACAGGTCTTCAATATAGCAGGAATAATATATGATATAATTTCCCCATATTTTTCTCGTAGGAAAAGCACAAGGAGAGTCTTGCTATCAAGGGGCAATGGCATTTTCTTCCAATTTTTCTTTCTGGAAGGCTCTATCAGTATTTGCTTTACAATTTGTAGGGGTTTTTTTCTGCTCTGCATCACTCAGAAGTGTTACAAGTCCTAATTAGCAGGTTTTTAGTCTCTCTGACTCATTACAATACCAGACAAGAAATCACAGTTAAATTAATAAACCAAGTTTCTCTCCCGGATCGCTGCTGGGCAGAACTCAGAATGTTTTTAATAAATGTAATTATGTTCAAGGATCTTGTCAATCATGATATTATTATGAATCTCATGGAGACTTTTGGTACCCACAGAAAGTTCTGGCTGGGCCCAGGACAAGCATTACAGCATCTGTGCTGCTGCAGGATGGGCCCAGCCAGGAGCACCCTCAGCCAGCCCAGGCCTGGGACATGTCCAGCCCCAAGCTCCAACATCTTATCCTGGAGATGGCCAAGCAGAAAAATTCTTCTTGCTTGAATCCCCACTTCAAAACAAACACTGAGTCAAAATTCCTAATTGCATTTGAGATCCGAGCCTCTTGCCACCAGTTGCCAAAGAAATCTTGTTTGGAGAAGACAAACAATCACCGGGGAATGGGAAGAGTATGGAAGCTGTAAATACACAAACCTTTAAGTGTTTTCTCATTGTTACAAGTCTGAATATTAAACACCAGTGCTTCTCCCAACACTGCTCACACGGTTTCTAGCTGTGTCAACAGCACCCCAGGATGTACACATAAATTAAGATTGGCAGGAGAAGGATTGTCACTTAAAATTACCTTTCTGCCATTAGAACTCATTTAACATCTGCAGGATTTTCCTGGCAGCTCAAAGCAGGCAGGACAGAGCCATTTTCCCAGCTGGTCCCTGCAGTCTCAGCCCGGACCAGGGACACTCAGCAGTCCCTGTCCTGCAGACCCCAGGGGGGCTACAGATGTCTGAGCTGCCCTTAGCTCTAGCAGAATAACCAAACACTGCCAGAACTGAGCAGTTATTGTGACAACTGTCACAGCCCCTGCAGCACACGCAGCTTCTCACTTTCCCTCCTGTTTTGCATCATTTCCAGAGCACAGCTCCAAACCATTCACTTCACAAGTGCAGTCAAAGTAACAACAACTTTCCGGTTTGGAAGACACAACCTTTGCTGTCCTCTTCAGTGACACACCCGGGCTGCCCCGGGAAGGGCTGGGGACTTGCTGTTCTCCTCCTTGTCTCCTGCCTCCAGCATCAGCTGAGACGTGGATGCCCCAGAGAGCAAAAACACATGTTCCTGTATCCTTACCACTGCCGTAGAGATAGTGCCTCTGGCTAGATGTACGGGGCTATTTCACAGAAGAAAACTACTTTTTCTTTCCCAGTGTTCAGAAAAGCAGCTTGGATGGGGCTGATGAAGTGCCCCCCCCACCCTGAGTTCCTTCAGCCAGCTCTACGTGCTCCGGGGGCACAGCTCAGACATTACATTAACTCAATTAATTCTCCCCCTGTGGAGCAAAAAGCTGAGTGACATGGATTGAGGAACCAGGAAAATACAGAGGGAACCATCGTCTGCCAGGCTGGAGACGTTCAGAACTGAAACAAGTTTGAACTTGAGAGACTTCACCTCTGAAGGGGATTGCTCTGGGACCAGAAACCTACAGAGATAAACCTGCAATATTTCCACCCATTGCTGAAGGGAGGATGAGGTCCAAGGGGCAGGTTCCCTGCAGACCACCTACAACCACCTGAAGAACCCCGGAGTCAGCAGCAGCGTCCGGCAGGGACAAGGAGCAGCATCAGTGCTGGAGTTACTGCCCGAGAGGAGCGTACAGAGCACACTGCTAAGAGGTTTCTCATTAGTAGTAGAGAGCTGGAGATGGTATGATTCATCATCCCCGTTTGGAAAGCTTGCAAACAGCACAGACACAATTCCAGTTGAACGCTGTGCCTCCGAGTGCTGGCTTTGCTGGGCAGCAATCATCATCTCCATTTATTTTATTTAATCCTTTAAGTGCACAAATGCGAAACGGTTCTGTGAGTACCTAGGGGATAAATGAGGTTAAAACATTCAGGGGCAGTGGAACCCAGTCAGGCTCAGGCTGGCATTTGGTACCTTCAGCCCTCTCTCCCTTTTGCCCCAACCATTACTAAGCAATCAGCTCTGAACATTTCAGGCCCTGGGGGCAGAGCTGCTGTGTAGCATGTCTGTCTGCTCTGACTGAAATCCAGCTCTTCATTAGAACAGAGCTGCACAGAAAAGGTAAAATGCAATAAACACACCTCACTGTAGTATAATTGCAGAGGAATTAGGAACCAGCTGCAGGGTTTTTGGAAGGAGATTTCATTTCTCTGCAAAGCCAGAACTGAACTGCAGACTCTGCTGCTCCCAGGACAGGGGCAAGTGCAGAGCAAGGGGTGTGCTGGATGTGACCGCAGAGGGTCCTGGGGACCCAAACCACTGCTGGGACAGCAAGGACCACACAGCTGCACAGGGCTGAGGCCTCTGCAGGGGTTTTAACCATACACACACGCTGCAGTTCATTGCAATTTCCATCCTAATGTACATTTGCAGTAGGAAAACGAGGAATAATTTAAGACCTGGGAAAGGCAAAGATGAAACAAAAGGCTGGAAACCTTGGCAGTGCCCTTGAAAGCAGAGGCAACATCACAAGTCTCTTTAACTGCATCGTTATTTTTGCAGGCAAATTACAGGTCCAGGCTCAGAAGTGGCTCTGCTGTGACAGCCCCTGCTGCAGCCTCTGATTCCATCAGGAAAACCCACGGCAGAAGGGGAGAAAACGCTGACAGGTTCGTGCTCTTTCTGCTCCCTCCCTCCCCGCACCAGCACCCGCTGCAGAGGGCTTTGGGGCTCCTCAAGCCTTTCCCACTGCTCCATCCAGATCCAAACCCGAGTCACCCCAAACTCCCTTCCTCACCTCTGGGCTTTCTGTCTCATCCAATGGCCCCAGCAGCCCCGAGACAGGGGGCAAATCAGATGCACAGTAACTAACACAGATCTGTTCCTGCAGCACAGATTAATACCACACGTTTGCAGAGCCCTCAGGGACACAGATTCTGGAAGTCCAATATGTGGCTATTATTCTTTTAAAGGAAAATAGATTTAGTAATTTACAATCAGTTTTGATGGTGGGAGGAGAAATTTAATTTTTTTTTTCTTTTGATAAATATACTGCAACTTTCTATAATCCCCATTAATCTGATCTCCGAGGGAAAATTTTGCTGATCCATCATTTTATGGCAATCTTAATTCCCTTAGTGCCTCCAGGCAGGAGAAATGGATTTCCTCATGCTCCCCTCCAAAACTTCCAAGTGCAAATCCTCTGGGGAACCAGCCCTGGTCCCTGGGACAGAAGCCCTGGGAGTGGGAGCTGGGAAGCTGTGGGTGCCCTCCTGCAGCATTCCCAGGGGAGAGCAGGAGTGCTGCAGGCAGGGCCACTGCTCAGCCAACAGCAACAGGGAAGGAACATCTGGTGAGAAAGAAATGCAGGGCTAATTATGTGTGATTGGGGATTTTAGGCTGCTATTTTTAGCTTCGCGCTAAAGAGATTTGATGAATCAAATGTTTGTGCTCAGCATTTTGAGCAAGAAGAGGAGCAGAGTGGGGACTGTGTGACCCGTGGGGATGGAGGTGGTGGCTGGAGCTTGTTCCCAGTGCTGGGGAGATGGGATGGAACCAGCCCTTCCTGGGAATCAGAGTGTCTCTGCTTCCTGCTCCAGCAGGAGCACGTGAACATCCCGGCTCTTTTCATCATCCAGTTCACCCCAGTTCATTCTGCTGGGAAGGGTCCAAGCATTTTGTGGTGGGGACACAGCTGAGGAGGAGCAGAGGGCCCACCTGCACCATTCATGGGGAGAGGGACCCCCCTGAGGGACCCCCAGGCTCTGAGCCCCCCGCACAGCACCCATGCCACTGGCAGAGGTGACACCAACACCTTGACACAAGCATTTTTCATCTGCTGCATTAAGAAGTAAAGGAACTTTGGGTTAAAGGGGCAACAAATGGAGGGGGTGAAGCAGCCAGGAATCAGGCTGGATCATCCCACCAGGAACAGAGCAAAGCTGGAGACATGAGGGGAGGATGGACACAGCCCTGGGGAGGATGGACACAGCACTGGGGTTCCCACTGCAAACACTGGAGCCAGGGGATGGTGTTCCCCAGCAGCCCCCCCAGCCCCAGGAACCCTGCTCTGCTGCAGGAACACCAGGGAACATCACAGGAGGGATCACAGGAGGGCTGGTCCTGTGGAGCCCCTGGGGTAGAGCTGGGGAGGTGCTGGGGGGAGCCCAGGGAAGGGGAATTGTCAGCAGGGGAATTGCCCATCCTGCTGCCCCATCCCTCTGAGCTGAGAGCTGCTGCCTCACCAAGAGCCAGCAGTGTGCAATCAGGAGAAAAGCTGTTTTTCACACTTACTGCCCTTCAATTGGCAGAGTGAGACATCATGTTTTATATTAACTTCATAATAATTACAGTTATTACTGAATTCATGTATACCAAAGATGTTACAGCTCCCCAGGAAAGCTCATAATATTATTAATGGATCTGCCACTCCATCGGCCTCGGTTCCAACTGTTGGGTATCAAACACCTCCCTGCTGCAAGCTCACAGCTTTGGGTCCGGGCAGGGGAGCAGTTCCACAGGGAATTGTCCCTGGGAACCAAGCACTGGTGGCACAGCCCAGGGTCAGGGGAGGTGCTGCCTCTGCTGAGCAGCCAGGGGAAAGCTGGAGATTTTTAGTACAGAGGAAAAGTGACAAACCAAGGAACTGCTGGTGGCTGGGGAGCACCAAAGGAGAGGAAGAGGTTGTCAGGAAGACAGAAAGGACCCAGCCTGTTCCGTACTTTCCATATGATTGATTGCAGAGATTTAATCTCTGTGGGCATGTGTTCACATCAGCAGGAAAACTCTTCCATCAGATTAGAAGGGTGACCCATCTACAGAGGGGCCCTTGTTGTCACTTAAAGATGTGGAGAGTGGCTCCAGCAGCCAGGAAAGGTCATTGTCACACCCCTCCTGGGAGCAGGGATCTGCTCTCACGTGGGTGGTGTCAAAGTGACATAAATTCTGCCTTGGCCTATCACCTCCCATTGATTTTTACTGTAAATCTAATACTTGGAGCTTGCCATCAAATGAAGTGTTGCGCATAAAGCCCAACCATACACATGACAGGAGTAAAATTAGCCAGCAGGTCTATTCCAGAACTGTTGCAATCTCCCCCATAATGTCAGATTCTAGTAACACATACATATTGCAAAAAAATTATATTGCTATTAAACTTTCTGACCAGCTTTGTAAATTAACCTCCCTCTCATCTCAGCAAGAGCTAGCCCTTGATTTAGCAGGAAGTATGTTTGGGGTGGTTTCCATATTTCTGCCTTTAGGCCTTTGGGCTGTGGTCAGTCAGCCCGAGTTCATCACCTGCTTGGAGCAGATCTCCCTGCTGGGGGCTCCTCTGGGCTTTCACCCCTTTACTTGAAGGTGGAGAGCAGCCCCAGGTCAGCTAAGCCTGGGCTCTAGCAGAGGTCTCCCCTTTGTGTCCCCAAACACAGGGACATGTCACTCCCCATGGCCACCAGTGCTGGGAAGCTTGAGGACATCCAGCAGGTACCCAGCAGCATCCAACAACCCCCTGTGCTTACCTGGGAAGCCTTCCTCTGCATCCCAACACCTCACTGCTCCCAGGGCAGCAGTGTGACCTCATCTTGCTCTGGTTTTACACCCAAATCTTTGCTTTTATGTTCCCCCTTTCACCCCTCCAGCCACAGATGAGCCCACCTGCTCCACACCTGCAATGAAAGCAACACCAAAGAGGGGGCCTCTTGCTCTTAACATGTGGTCCTTCCCAGGAAAGCCTTGGCCTCCAACCAGACAAGGCTGTGCCCAAACCAGGTGAACCCTCGTTTATCCAATACCAACAAAGCCCTAATTGAGAGATCAATTGGGAACCTGCCTCTTCACACACAATTTGGAGAGCTGACAAAGCCACCTGTAGGGGCTGGAAAATAAGTTCTGCCTCATTACGAAAGAAATTGCATCTAAATGAAAACCAACATATAATAAGAGCTCCAAAATGCCTGCAAAAGGCTGCCAAGCAGAGAGGGAATCCTGTGATGTATAGCACACACCGGGGCTTTGACAAGGGTCACCCTTAATTATTCAGCAACTGAAGGAGCTGAACTCATTTCCCCAAAGGCTTAAATTCTTTTTATTACAATGTGTAAACTCCAGGGCAGAGAGTGAGCAAGCCAGAGCCCAAGAACTGCATCCCTTTGATAGATTAAACCCAAACCAAGCCCAGGTGCAGCAGGGCAGAGGCTCCGTGCAGCTCCCCAGCTTTGGGGTCCCCGGGCTCTGGGGATGCTGCAGAGCAGGGGGACAGCAGCCCAGCTCAGCTCAGTCCTGCCCAGAGCCCCCAAATCCTCTCCCAGGAGCTGGTTGGTGCCTGCAGGGAGCCCCGGGGAAGGGATGCTCTGCAGTGAGCTCCTGGTGTCCCCCCCTGCCCAGGGAGTCTGCAGGAGCCATGGACAGAGGGCACACCGGGGGTGAAAAATACAAAGTACAAGAGAGAGCTGTGTCAGGTACCACCAGCTGCACTCAGGGCTGCAGTGTTTAACAATGCACATTAAATGACCACAGAAAGTGTTTTAAACCCGGCTCTGCCCTCCTGTACCCCGAGGTGCAGCCCCTGCCTCTCCTGCTGCCACATTTCTGCAGCCCCAGTGTCCCCAGCAAGGTCCCAGCCTCCTGCCTGCAGTCCTGTGGCACAAACACCTCGGTGCAGCTCAGCAGCCCCGGGGCTCATGATTTTTCACGGGCTACACTAAGGGAGTGGGGGAGATATTTTCAATCAACCTGAAAAATCCAACCCCCCCCCCCCC